>VZRZ01004920.1:0-30322 GCA_013398175.1 Climacteris rufus
GGTCTGGGCAGGGACAGGGTGGGTCCCTCCAGCTCAGGCTGCTCCACGATTCTGTGATTCACCATGGGAGTGAACAACAGTTACTTCAACCCACCGGGGTCTTCCCACCCCAGCAATTCCCCCTCTGAGCTGGAGGGGCCTTGGCTTTGCTTTAGCCTCAGCTCTAAACCCAATTCCAAGCTCCAGCTCCCCACTGTGCTCATCCAAAGCCCTCAAACACCCCAAGGACTTGCTGGGGGTGGGCCCTGGGGCCAGCCCTGCAGCGGGGAGCTGGACTCACTCCTCCATCCTGCAGTCCTGGCCCATTTCAAAGGGACCATGAAACATCCACAAGGCTCATTGTGTCAGGGATGTCTCCACTGGCAGCCCTGATCCACTTCTCACCGTAGGACTCAGCATCCAGACAGCTGAGATGTCATTCATGATCACCACACACCCCGAGCAAAACACCCATGGTCTTAAAAAAGATCATCTTTATTTACACTTTTCAGTTCTTTACATTTGGGGCTTTTAATCCCAGGACAAAAATACTCCCCAGAAGCCGTGGTAAACATGGAAAACTGCGAGTTTACATTTGAAAACCCAGTAATAAATTGCACAGAAGTCTTAGGTTGTACAGAGCCATCACAAATTGTTGTATAAAACTCCAAAATCTGTAAAGAGAACCACAGGAATAAAGAATTACAGCCACGAGTAGTGGTACAAGAAAGGGCACAAGTTTTGAGGGTTTTACCTCACCAGTCTCTCCTGGGGAGGAGGGATGGGGCACTCCTGTTGCAGATCATTGGAAATATTTTAAAATATAGAATAAATCCCAAATGGAACCTAAAACACCCTGTATCTCCTCTCTTGTGCTGGCTCAACAGGAAAAAGTCCTAGCAGAAAATGCCTGCTTTTATAAAACTCCTGGAAGTTCAGTGGAAAGCTAAAAAAGAATCATTGTCCCAGAGAAAGAAAAGCCTTTGCATCCCCTGTCTCCCCTCTCCCCATCTCCTGCAGGCAGCGGGACAGCAGATGCCAAAGCAGAGTGGGACACAAACAACACTGAAAAAGCCAAATATACAGAGGTGGAACGTGTGGAGAGCAGGACAAGAACAAAACCATGAAGGACAGAAAAGCAACAGAAAAAAAAAAAAAAAAGAACTGATGATATTTTTGGTATTTTCCATTGAACACTGAGTTTGGAAACAATTAACTCACAAGCTTCTCTCGTGCCCCACTGCTCCCCCTCCCCATTTCAAACAAACTCAAAAACAATTGCTTCAAAAATCAGAGCCAGGAATTTGAATTAATTCCTACATGCTGAAGTTTTTTACCCAGAGCTGGGTTCAGAAAAATGGGCTTTTTTCCTCTTTATTCCAGTGTTCAGCAAGAGGAGGGAGGGATGACCAAGGGCCTGAGGGAGCTGCCCAGGACTACAAGAGGTGGAAGCCAGAGAGGCTGTGGAGAAGGGACAGGAGGAGGCAGAGGACAGAGGGACTGATCCTCTCTGGAGAGGGTGAGTAGACAAACTCAAGCCCAAATCCAAAGCCAAACGCTGGGTTTGCCCCGCTGTGCTCATCCAAAGCCCTCAAACACCCCAAGGACTGGCTGACACAGTGCCCTGGGGCCACCCCTGCAGCGGGGAGCTGGACTCACTCCTCCATCCTGCAGTCCTGGCCCATTTCAAAGGGACCATGAAACATCCACGAGGCTCTTTGTGTCAGGATTCATTTCCCTGTGCTGCTCTGGGACGGGCAGGGCTGGGCAGGAGGGTTGGAAAACTGATTGTCACTTGTCATGTTCATTCTCTTGCAGAGTGAAGAGGCTGCTCAGAGACAGCCCCGGGGTGATGATGTGCTGTCCCCTGGCCAGAGCCACCTCCCAGGGCTGTGCTGGGAGCAGCCCTGGCCCCCAAGAGGATGAGGCCACCTTGAGGTGAAGCTCCAGCTCCTTGCTGCTCCCTCCACAGCAGCCAGTGGGGATGGACACTCCCCAGCCAGGAGTGTTCCCACTCCCTCCTGGCTTTGCAAAGGGGACTCTGTGCACAGCAAGAGGGCCCAAGGACCGGTTTGCAGCAGTTATGGTGTGGGAGAGCAAGCTGAGGTGCATGGGAGGCCTGCAGAGGCACAGGGCACAGGGGCTGGGGAGGTTTCTCCCTCCACCACGCACGGTGCCCTCCCAGTGCAAAGTAAAACAAGGAGCAGAGGTGCTGGCTGGGAGAGCAGCCCAGTGGCCAAACAGCAATCCCATTTTCCAGCCAAGGAACAAGGGCTGGACACATCCCCAGCACCTCAGCTTCAGGGATGGAGAAGGAGGAGCCCAGTCCTGGCCCCAGCTCCAGCTGCCTCTCCCAGAGCCTGGCTGGGGCAGGAGTCTCAACCCAACCAGCTCCAGAAGCACTGACAGTTCATAGGAATTTGTCCAGAGGTGTGGCAGGGATTTGGGTTGAGGGGTATGTACAGCAAGGAAAGCCACAGGAGCTCCAGACTGAGGCAGGCAAGGCAGGTTCAACCAAGCTGTACCTGCCTTTTTACCCCTGTGGGTTAAGAATGCTGCTCATGGCAGGCCAGACCACTGGGCAAAGGAGAGTCTGAAATCATGGAAGCTGGGCAGAAGCACACACTGAGCAGAGGGAAGAAGGATCTTTGTGGCCAAGACAGAGATCACACCCCAGTCTACCTGCAATGACAATATTTAGGCAACATCTACATGCCTCAGACATGGGATCACCAAAGTGTGGGTGTGGGGAGGAGCCTTTTTCCACTTTTCCTAAGTTTATTCCAAATGGCTCTTGAGGAGAGGGCTTGGGCTGGTGCTCTCCAGCCCTCCAGCCAGACCTTGGCTGTGCCATCTTCATCCTCCTGAGGGGAGAGTGTGCTCTCCCCTCCCTGCCCAGCAGCCCACCCTGTCAGACAGCAGTGACACTGCCCAGGACTCCTGGGCCACTTGGACAAACCCTGGCCTGGGGACAGAGGGCCCAGGCAGCAGCAGTGCAGTGGCTGCTCTCTCCAGAGCCAGGCCCACACGGTGCCAAAGCCCTGCAGCCCTGTGGCACTGTGGTCAGGCCACACCACGTTTGTTTCCCTCCAGCTGCCTTGGCACAGGTCACCATCAAAAAAAACCTCACTCCATTTTGTAAGAAATCAGCAAGGTGCATTCCTGGATTTGGCATGAACAGGCACATGGATCAGCATCGGAAATGGATGAAAAAGCACAGCATTTCTCTTAGAATAATTTATTAAATACAGCATTAAAATTTGTATTTCTGAATTCAGTCATTAAAAACAAAACTTCATCTCATATATATATATATTTATATATATTCAGGGACAATGACAATCACTCTCTCAGCATTGGTGCATGTTGTGCCAGCACTGCTCGGAACGGCACCTTTGCTACACTACCCTTAAAGCAGTTCAATGCTTAAAAAAAAACCTAAAACAAAATAAAAAAGCATTTGCAAAGAAAGAGTGCAAAGCAGGGCCTGTCCCAGCTGCCTGAGGGGTCTGCAGAGGTGGCTGAGCAAGGAGGCAGCGGCTGGAAATGCTGCTAAAGGTCTGTGAGATATTGCCTGCCCAGCCTGAGGCCGTGCGGGGACCAACTCTGAGGTGCCAAAGGCCTGGAGGCCACAATTCCAGCCTGGCTGGGTGCCTGTGGCTCTGAAGGACTCTTGTGGTTCCTCAGCTTGGGCAAGCTAAACAAGCTAAACAAGGGGAGGAAAAAAAAAAAGCACAAAAGAAAAATTGCAAGAGAACCCAGCTTGTTCCCCCGAGCTGCCGGGTGCAGCGCAGGCTGCGAACGCAGCGCAGCGCTTTGTGTTCCCACAGGTTGTGTTTGTTGTCACCTTCTGCTGGGGCTCAGGGCACACACAACAGGCCCAGCACCCTCCTGTGCTGCCTTGGCAGTGACAGCCACTCCTGGGGAGCGCCCAGGCTGAGCCCCCACGGAGGGTGGTCCCAGAGGGAAGGGATCCCCTGGCCCCCGGGCAGACTCAGAGGTAGCATCAGACACTTTTGTGATTTGATGGTCGTGTAACTGTGGCCTGGGAGGACAGGGCACCCTGCAGGACATGGGACATGGCATGTGGTCCCCCTGCTCGCAGAGTGACCAGCACTGTTACCCTGGGCACCAAGGCCTAGCAGTGAGCAAGGATGGGCTGTGTCCAGCAGGGCTCTGCACAGAAAAGCCACCTGTGCTGCAGAAGGGCAGCCCATGGACCACCAGGCTCTGCCCTCAGTTATCAGCAAGTGCCCTCTGAGCCCTGCTGCCCACAGGGCCAAAGGCTGCCAGGCACTCCCCCCACAGCTCAGGTACAGCTCAGGCTTGTGCTTTTGGCTTTTTAAAAGTCCCTGACCTTCCGAACCTGCTTACTCCAAGAACCCTCCTGCTACCCTTAGGACCTCTGAGGACAAGGAGGAAGGGCTGTCAAAACCATTTCTGGAGAGCACATGGCCCCTAAAAGAGCAGAGAGAGTCCACAGAGCCCAGCCTTCCCCCAAGTGGAGCCGTGCCAAGTCAGGAGCGTTTCAGATAAGGCATCGCAGGTGCTGTGATAGTAAAGCAGTTAGTGTTGACTACAGTACTGGAACAGGCTGCTGCCAAGGGCATCCCGGGGCAAATCCAGCTCTCCAGCACTTGGTGCAGCTGCAGGAGACAGCTCAGATTCCCAGCCCTCTCCTACACACATGCAGGCTGCTCTGGCTGCCCTTTTTGGTTTTTTACCCCCTCCCTTAGAAAGAGACTTAAAAAGCCCAGGCTGGGATGTGCCAGCTCCCCCCCAAAGCAGCCAGAGAGACAAGAAGACGCCTTGTGCTGTACCAGACTGTGCCACAGGCAGGTGCCCCGTGCTGCCAGGGTGGGCTCGGAGCAGGGGAGGGCTAATTGCCATTGCTGATGCTGGAGTTGGCACTGCTGCAGCTCTGCTCGTAGGATGGAGGTGCCTCTGCAGGAAAGGAAGAATGAGAGAGGTTATGGTGGGTGTTTGGGAGGTTCCCTTCAGCACAGTCTGTGTAACTGAGTGCAGAGTGAAGCAACCACTCACACACACGTGTCACACACAGGCACTCCCTGCCAGCACCCCACAACCTGCCCTGCTGAGATATTTGGGGCTTGTAGGGAATCTGTACAATGTACAATCAAATCTGAAGATTTGAGCCAGACCATCCCACCCCTGCCCTGATGCCTACAGGGGTTAAAATCAGCACCTCACAGTCCTGTTCTGTTCCTCCCCTTCTTTCACAAGCATCATCCTGTCCTCCAGCATGTCCAGATCACTCATGCTCCATGTGCCCCAGCCCAGGGCTGAAGTGACACATGGAGGGTCCCATCACCCCAGTGCAGAGAGGTTGATCTGGGTAGGACTGTGCAGACAGACACCACTGGCCCTGCCACCCCAGCCCAGCTCCAGGACTCCAGCACGCTGGGATTTCCCTCTTCCACCCTGGACAATTTCTCAGCTCCCACCCCCACAGCCTCAGACCAGCTGCAGGCCCACTCTGACTCAGACAGAAGATTTCAGTGACATCATTTTCCTGGCTCTGCTCCCACCAGCCTCACCACAAGCCAAGAATTTTTCTATCAGTGGGAGGCTGAAGGCTCATTTAGGAACAGGGAGATCCTCTCATGACCAGCCCAGGACAGGCATGGGTGTGGTCGTGGGAAGGCCAGCTTTTCCAGCTGGAAGAGGGGACTCCTGCAGCGGCTAAGGCAGGCAGAGAGAGGTCACAATCCCCTCTGAGACGTGCCCCCAGCAGAGTGACATCCCCACATTCCCAACAGAGGCTGCTGGCAGGAGCCGTTGCCCCCAGCTGCAGAGCCCAGGAGCTGCTCACCGTAGGGATAGCCCCACGTGCTGTACTCCGGGGGCAGGATGAGCGAGCTGGCCGTGGGCACGGGCACCACGTTCCCCTCAGCATAGTAGGGGACAGTGGCCCCCGTGGACAGGCAGAGCGTGGGGTGGCTGGGGGAGCCCGTCTGCTCCGAGTCCGCCCGCATCTCCTGGAAGCTCAGTCCCGGGGCGTAGCTGAAGGGCTGCTGCTGGGAATGGCTTTTGGTGGGGATGGAGACATTGTCCATTGGGTGGTAACCGCTGGCAGCCTCCTCTTCCTCCGGGGGGGCGCTGGGGACCACCACAGACGGGATGTGCTGGATGGAGCGCGAGGGGCTCAGCGGGAGCCTGTTCACAGCAATGTTACCGATGTAGATGGGCAGAGTGACAGAAACCTCTGGGGACTTGAGGGAAACCTGCAAGAGAAGGAGAAACAGTGGCATCCTCGTTATACACGGCAGTGGGAAGGTTCACCTGGCATCAGGACCACCCACACCACGCAGCTCAGCCTGGGAGGGGGCACAGAGCCACAGCCCAACCCAGAGCTGCTCCTCAGGAGCAGGGATGAACCCACCTGGATGTAGTAGTCAATGTGGATGAGGCTGCAGCCCTGCAGGATGGACTGGGGCAGTGCTGGAACCAGGATCTGCTCCTTCCATTCTGCATGTTTCCAGGCTTTCACCCCTGAGCCCTCCACCTCCGCGATGGTCCTGAGGTCGTAAATCCAGCGCTTGGATTTATAGGCCACTTTCTGCACAGACAGCAGGAAATACAGCTTGCACAGAGGCTGTCTCCCACAAATCTAAGCCAGGATACAAACCCACCCAACTGCTTTGTCAAAGAGGCACAAGCACAGACCTAATGGGCATGTTCCAGAGCAGGAATACCCATTGTATGAGCAGGGATAAGCAAGACAAGTTCCACCTCCGCTTTCCCCAGGAAGGTACAGAGCAACAGAATTGGAGATTTGGCCTCGCTGCACCTCCCAGCCACACTGGTGAGAAGTGCCCCAGTTTCACAGAGGCCTCCACGGGGTGGAGCAGCAGCACAAGCCAGAGAGTCACCCCAGTGGACACTGACCTGGAGCAGACTGGCCACCACAGCGCCGGTGTCCCGGCCGGACTTGTTCTCTATGTCCGTGCGCAGCTGGATGGCCTGGCCCACGATGTAGCCCTTCAGATCCGACGTGGCTGTCAGGATGATGTTGCCACTCTTCACAAGCTTGTAGTTGAACTTCTTGGTGATGGACATAGTGTTGGGCTGCTGCAGGATGGCAGAGACAGAGGTGTTGGCTCAAGAGAGTCAGGGAGCCTCCGAGAAAACACTCAAGAGATTCCAAACAAGCAAGCAGAAATATCTGGACTAAGAGGATGCAAAGAACCAGCAGCATGGCAATGCCACAGACAAAGGTCTCACTTCTCCAGGCCCCTGTTCTCCTGCCCTGTTACTCATTCTTCCTTCAAAGCAAGTTCCCCAAACCCAGGCCTCTCCAAGCACCTGAAGCTATTGGCCAACGCGTCTCTGTGCATGCTGAAAAGTCACCTCAGTCTTTCAAAGCAACACACACAAGAGTCAAAACCACCTGGAGCAGGGACTGACAGCAAGGCAGGAGAGATGAGGAGTCCTTGTCCTGCTCTTGCACAGTCATAGCATGCAGTCAGAGCTGTCCAGCCACACTGTGACTCCTCAGACAGCAGGACAAGGACAAGTGCTGCAGTGTTGGCACTTCCCAGCCATGCCTCTCCTCGTTCTTACCTCGATGTCAGGGATGTCATTCAGGTTGAGAGGGCAGAGAACGTAGAAGATCTTGTTGCATTTGTAGTCCTTGGAGAAGCGAGGTGTGTCTATCACAGCCTTCACCTGATGCAGGACCTTGCCAAAAGGGCCTTCAAATGATGTAGGAGCAGAGGCTGAGGTTGGGAGAGAAAAAAAAAGATCATAAGGCTGAGTCAGGCCAGTTTCTGAACTGGAAATATATGCAAAAGCAGGGCTTACAGGGCAGGGCCATCAGCCACTTTTCTGCATCTCACCTGGCAGCAGGAACTGGAAGGGAAAGTTGTGCTCTCCAGCTGTCAAGACCCCTGTGGAAACAAGAGTGGAGGGTAAGTGGGACAGGCTGAGAGGCTGCTGCCTTGGAATGTGTGGTCTTTTGGGAGAGCACGATCTTCTGGAGAGAGAGACCACCACCCAGGGAAGCACACACAGCCTGCTCAGCTGCCTACAGCCACAGGACAGCTCCAGATCCAATGGGCAGTGCTTGGGCCAACAGGAGCACCTGCTGCCACCCACCTCTCCTGGGGACAGGAAATGTTCTACGTTAAGACACCCTGTAAATAAGGTGGTTTGGGGCAGGGTTTAAGGGATCCCAGTGCCACAGGAGGTGGTTATCCCCAGCTACCAACACATGCACAGAGCAGAGATCCCGTATGTTTATTTTTCCTCAAGTCTTCCCCCTGTAAGGCGGTCAGAGGGAAGGTGAGAGAGCCCAGGCACTGTCTGAGAGGGGTAGGGAGTTCTGGTGGGCATCAAGCCACTCTACCCTCAGGCACACAGCATGCCCCTCACACACTGCACAGGGTTCAGGAGCTGGAACCAAAGGTCCACCCACCCCTGGTCCCAAGAAGGGACCTGCAATACCTCAGCCTGGCTGCTGAGACAACAGGAGCCCAGAAAAATATTTCCAAAACATTAAAACCTCAGCACTTGTTTTTTTCAACCACTGCTCTGCAATGGCCTTGAGGGCAGAGGGCAGAGCCAAGATCCAGTGCATGGCTAAAACAACAGCCACAGATTCCTGCTTCCCAACCCCATCCACCCTCCAGCATTCCCATCCAGATCCCAGATTCCCTCCCATGGCTGAACTGGACCCACAGTGTGATCCAGTAACACCAGGCAGCTCCCAAAGTTGCCTTCAGTAAGAAAAACACTGAAGGTTTATCCACATTTGTTAAATCCATGTACACACAAGTGGTTTTGTTTTTAAAGCAGCAGAGCTGAGAGGAGACCCAGACACCCAGTAAATCGAGCCGTGTTTGTTCTGCTTTGGAGGATCATTGCTGGAGGTACCAAAACCCCAGATCTGGCTGGTGCTTTGTTGTTGTAAGACAGGAGGAGGCAGCTCACCCGTTAGCAACGCTGCCTCTGCAGAGCTGACAGAAATCGAGTCCTGTCGTCAGGGGATTAAGTGGATTACATGGAAGGGGGAGGTGGGGCAGAGCAGAGTAAATCCCCCCCAGTGCCACTGCAGCCCTTGACTCGGTGCAGCATTCATGGCAGGAAAAGCTGGAGCTGAGCTGGAAAAGCTCTGCCTCTCTGCTGGCTCAGCCACCCAGGGGGCCGAGGGAGCGCGGCCCGCCCGCCGCGCGGGGACACGGAACAAACAGCCCAACACGGAGCCCTACAAACCCCGTCAGGAAACATCAGGGATGGCTATTTATACACTTTGTCCTCACAGACGGGAGCAAGGCTTGCTCGCTGCCATCACCTCCCTGCTGCTTGCCCTGCCTCCCCCAAACAAACCCGAGCTATGTAGGCTAAAATGCAGCTCCCGGCGCCGGCACCAGGTGGAGGCACAAAGCCGGGCTCTGCCCTCGCTCCAGAGCTCTGCAACAGGGCAGGGACAGCCCCTCCTGCTCCCTCTTGGGAAGCCTGGCTCAGTAGAGGTGCCAGGTGAGATGCAGCAGGTGCCTTGGCTTGTTGGTTCCGGGATAAAGTCAGGTTAATACAAATGACTCGATGAACACAGCCCTTGTTTGCTGCCCCGAGGGTTTCTCTTTTAATGGGCACCAGTCAACATTGATCTCACACCCATTATCCCTACTGGATAACTGGAACACACAGACCCTTCTGTGCAGCTCTGCATGGCAATAAAGGGACTCTCTTCACCTGAGAGGGAGTGGGGCAAGTCCTGTTCCTGCTCTGCAGGAGGGAGGGAGGTGGGAGCTCCAAAGCGCAATGGTCACCGAGATTCCACCACAATCTGGAGAATTCCCAGCTGTCTGACCCGCAGAGCCCCAGATGAAGGTGCAGGCAGTGATTCCAACTCTCCTGCCAGGAGCATGGAGCTTCACAGCCTTTCCAGGACCCTTTGGATGAGCCCACAGACTCCATCAAGGGAAAAGTTCCTATTCCACATTACAGGTGGCATCCAACAAGTCATTTCACTCAAACTCCTGCCCAACTCAGGTGCACCAGCAGAAAGTTGGGCTGGAAGTGAAGCTGTGAGCACTTTGACAGTGTCTAACTCACCCAGCAGCACTGAGCAAGGCCATGAACTCTCCCAGGAACACGTGTGGGCAGCAGCACCCGCAGAGATGTGGTTTGGCTGTCACAGCACCGTGTGACTCGCTGGCTCCGAGGCAGCTCCCACACAGGTAGCCCAAGCTCTGAGCAGGTCACCAGGTGAGAACTGCCCCCAGGCCAGCCTAGACCACCCTGATGCTTCTGACCAAATGCCCAGTGACCTGTTGGCTGTGACCCCACGGAGCAGCCAGCAAATCCCTCTGCAGCTCCTGCCTGCAAGCAGCTGCCCACAAGGGCTGGAAAAGGCCCTTCCTGCTCTTGGCAGCCAGTGAGGAATTCCCAAGCCAGGCAGCCCAGACTGGAGCCCTGTGCTGCCACAGCTCACCCAGCCCGAGGGCAGCAGGGCACAGACTCAGCCACAGAGCCCCAACCCAGCCCTGCACCGAGCAGGGAGCCAGGGAAACACAGGGAGCTCTGCTCTCCGCTCCACGGAGCAGGGAGATGCTGCAGGTGACCAACAGCAACTCCTGTTGTCAGATCTGCTCCTTCCAGCCCACTCTCTCCTCCCTCCAAAGAGAGAGAAGCATCTTTAGGCATCCTCAGCATCCCAGAGTGGGCATTCCAAGATGCCTGCTGATGCACAAAACACAGGGGCTGCTGCAGTTCAGTGCCAGAGCTATTTCAGAGACAAGGATTAACCAAATTAAGATGAAGAAAAGCCAATGGTCCTGACCAAGTTGGAAGACTCCCATGAAAGCGTGGGCATGACGCAGAGTGCCTGGCTGAGCAACAAGGCAGCAGAGACTGCAGGCTGGGGTCCTGCCTGCCTCCCATTGTGGCAGGAGGAGAGGCAGATATTTTGCAGTAATTGGGGCTCTTTCTTGCTTCTCCTCCAGCATGGACACAGCAAAGGCTCCATTTCCAACTTGCCTGGAATTACAAAGCCATTTCCATCTTCTGCCCCGTGTCTGGTGGAAAGCTGGCAAATCCCAAGCCAAGCACCCTTCCAGTGGGAAGGAAGGTGGCCACTACTTTTAAACTCTCCAGCTGGCAACTTTGCTCCTACAGGCTGAGCTTCCATTTCCAAATGCTGACTAATCTTGCTATAACAGGGAAAATCTGCAATTTCCCTTCTCCCAGCCACCCTATGAGCATGGGCAGGGCACAGACTGACCTTGAGCCAACACCCAGGTACTTCTCTCATGGAAAACAGGAGCAAAAGGGACCTCAGCTCCCTGCAAGGGACACTTGCAGTGTCAGTCCCACACAGGTGCTGTGACAGTGGCACAGGTGTGTCTCACCAGGCATTCATGTGCCTTGAACAGGTCCCCAGATCACAGCAGGGGAGATGCAGCATCAGGCACAGCATCCAGAGCTGTTCCACAGCTGCATCTGCTGTGCAGTTCCAGCATCCCAGCGGCAAGGGGAACACAGAGCCCGTGGGAAACCACTCCTTGCCCCTGTCTCTCCAGCCCTGAGAGCTTCAAGTAACAATCCAGCACATTTAATGTGCTAATTTCCCTTGCGAGTGGACTTTGCAACAGAGACAGTTGTTGGCAGCAGGCAGAGGTGAGCTGATTTCCCACCGTGGAGGGACCCATGGCCGCTCCAACACCTGGGAGGAGCTGCCCTTTCCAAGCTGCTCTGCAAGCAGAGGCTTTGCCAAAGCACCCCCAGGCCGGGCAGGGGCAGAGCAGGTCAGCAGGAGTTCAGCACTGCTCGAGGGGGGCTTTGGAGCCCCCCAAGAGGAGCTGCTGGGCAGCTCACAGAGCCCTGCGAGGGGAAGGGCTGTGCCAGCCCCGCGGAGCCGGCACCTCCCCGTTCCCAGCAGCCGGAACAAAGGCCACAGTGTGCTCGGCTGCAAAAAGCTTTTCCTGGAGTTTACATGCAGCTAAAAATACCTTGAGAAAGTCATTAGGCAGCCGAGGCAGCTGGCTTAGCAGGGTGCTGCTGTGGGGCCATACCTGCAGCAGCCTTTTCCCCTGATAGGAGCCAAGCCAGCAGAGACTGGCTGCCCCCGCACGGCCTTGGGAAACTTCCTCCCGAAAAATTCCTGGAGGGAAAGAAGCTGCTGCCCCAGACAGCCTAGAAAAACAACAAGCCCAGATAGCAGGAGCAGCAACAACACACCAACAGTGCAGAAGAAGCTTGGAGATTTCCCTGACTCCAGTGGAGACCTGTCTGGTCTCAGCTGCTCCCCTCCATTCCACACTGGCACTGGGGTTGTTTGCTGGCACCAGTGGATGTGGGGGAGTCCTGCAACAACTCATCATTCACAGAAAAGAAATGCCTTGATCCAGAGGGCTGATGCCAAGCCTTGTGGATCCCCTGGTGACACTGGGTTGCCAACCAGAGAGACCTTGCCAGGCTGGGGAGGCTGGGCCTGTGAGAACCTCGGGAAGTTTGACAAGGCCAAGCGCAAGGTCCTGCACCTGGGTCAGGGCAATCCCAAGCACAAATAAAGGCTGGGCAGGGAATGGATTGAGAGACCTGAGGAGAATGACTTGGGAATGTTGGTGAATGAGAAGCTCAGCATGACCCAGCCATGTGTGCTGGGCTGACCCTCAATGTGGGCAGCAGGGGAGGGGAGGATTCTGCCCCTCTGCCCCTCAGGTGAGACCACACCTGCAGAGCTGCCCAGCCCTGGGCCCAGCACAGGGAGGACATGGAGGTGCTGGAGCCAGTCCAGAGGAGGCACCAGAGATGCTCCAAGGGCTGGAGCCCCTCTGCTCTGGAGCCAGGCTGGGAGAACTGGGGGCGCTCACCTGGAGAAGGCTCCAGGAAGACCTCAGAGCCCCTGCCAGTGCCTAAAGGGGCTCCAGGAGAGCTGGAGAGAGACTTGGGAAAAGGGCCTGGAGTGACAGGACAGGGGAATGGCTTCCCAGTGCCAGAGGGCAGGGTCAGATGGGATATTGGGAAGAAAATCTGTGTGAGGGTGGGGAGGCCCTGGCACAGGGTGCCCAGAGAAGCTGTGGCTGCCCCACCCCTGAAGTGTCTAAGGCCAGGTTGGACGAGGCTTGGAGCAGCCTGGGACAGTGGGAGGTGTCCCTGCCCATGGCAGAGGGGTGGAACTGGATGGGATTTAAGGTCCCTTCCCACCCAAACAAAGGTTTCCCTGCACTCATTGCAGACCAGCACTCTGCTGCACCACAGCACGGAAAAAATGACGCTGCCATACCTGTGTGGGTGAAATCACCACAGGTCTGTGTTTACACTGTTAAACAAGTGATCCAAGTCCAGTTTACTCCCCCACAGCTGCTGAAATTGTCTGAGCAGTGCAGCCTCCCTGGCTGGTGCTGCCAGGCCCTGCCCAGGCAGAGCTGGCAGCCAGAGGAAGTCATCAGCCCTTCAAAGCCCTCACCCTCCAGAGCAAGGGGAAGCTCCCTGCCCACACCCTGCCCTGCCTGCAGCTTGCCAAGAGAGCTGGGAAAGGTCCTCTGGCAGCCTGTGCCCGGCACAAGAGCAGGGCAGGGCTGAGCTCAGGAGGAACCAACCCCACAGGAACAAGGACACAGCCCTACCTGTTCGTCCCGCCTGCCGCCCCGGGACTGTCTGGCAGCTCTCTGGGTCAATGGCCCACACAAACAGCCCAGCCTGGCAGCACCAGCAGGGCCACATCTGCCTGGGCTGCACATCCAAACCAGTCCCAACCCTGCCAAACCCTCCCAGGCTGGCTGCCCCAGCCCCAGGGGCTCTGTCTGGAAGTCACAGGTCGTCACTTCACTCCACGACAAAGCCGGGAGCTCCAGGACGGTGCTGGGGGGGAAGGCACTGTGGGGAGGCCAGAGTGGGGCTGGGGGATGCCTCATCACTCCTGCACAAACACAAGAGGCTCAGACAAGCCTTGATTCCTCCCTCCTGTGGGAGCCCCCACTGCTGTGTGCTGGGACAGCCAGCCCAGAGGTGTGACACACAGCAGGCTGCAGGCCAGGAACCACAGCACGTGGCACAACACACACCTCTGCCTGGCCAGCCTTCACCCCCGGCTACACAGAGCAAAAGAGATGAATATTCTGCATATTCCTCCTTCCATCCCCCAAAAAGAGGGTGATACTACCACCCAGGAGCTGGGAACGTGTCCCTGCGCTCTGGGCACAGGAGACAGGGGTGGCTGAAATGGGGTTCCTGCCTCAGCCTCTGTGCCTCCCCACCAGTCCCTGCCCCACAGAAGGCTGTGCCTCTGCTCCCTCCTGCTGCACACAGGGATGCTAGAATGGGAACAGGCTGCACCTTTGGACTACACAGATTTTTTGGTTCTTGTAGAAGAGGAACAGCAGGCCAGACCATATGGCAATTTCTCCCTGGCTACTTAACGAGTGATGCATTAACTGTGTTGGCCAATTCAAGTAGTACAGAAAGGTACCTGGTGCCTGCTGGTCCCTGTGCCATCACTTGCAGCAATATGGTCTTTCTTCCTGCTGCCTAAAATTGGCCCTGGGGAAGGCGAGCTCCTCCAAAGGTGGATTAGACTGATTCTGCTGTTGCTGATACACAACTCAAGTATTGTCCTCTCCAGGCTCTCCAGGCAGAGAGCAGGAAAGCAGCAGGTTTGTGTTTTCCACTTTGGGGTGGAGAAATGGGCAGCCCTAGCTCTGCACTGTGCCACAGGACCCCAACTCCCCAGCTTTGGGCAGAGATGTCACTCTCACTGCAGTCCCAGCAGCCAGCACCCCACTCACCCCTGCCCTCCTCTCTCTCCTCAGCCACTTCTGCAGATAAAAACCCAAATGTTAGAGGTAAATAAAAGGTCAGAGCTCTTTAGCTCTCAGGAGGCTGCATCAGAGCTGTCAGAAGGAAAGCATCAAGTCTGTGCCAGGGCACTTGGGGTGATGCTGAGCCATTGCAGCTTTAGCACGGGACTGAACTCAGCCTCTGGTGAATGAATGTAATACAGGGGATTACAACCTGCAACAAAGAAGGGAAATGTACACATTTTCTTGTGCCATCAGCAGACACAGGTGCCACAGAGGGAGCAGCCAGGAGCCAGAAGAGCAACCTGCCAGCAAGCACAGCCAAAGCTGCCAGGAAAGCCTCAGTGTTCAGCTCCAAAGAGAGCCTCTCCTGCTCCACAGGGCACCAAAGGAGCACGGCCCCAGCAGGCTCCACACTCCCATTCAAGGCAGCAACTCGCTCACTGCAGCTTTGCATACACACAAACACACAGCAGCAACAACCTCCAGCACTGACACAAGTGCTGCTGCTGAGATAAACCTTGCTGGAACACAGGAGGTGCAGCACAGAGCCCAGCACTGAGGCCAGGGCCCCACTGCTCATAAACCTCTGTGTCAGCAGCTTGCAGAGACATTCTCAATGAATTAGCAGGATCTGGCAGAATGGCAAGGCTGCAAAAACACCCAGAGGATTAACTGAGCTACTGAGGCAAGAAATTGGGAAGTGCTGAGGAAGCGGCTGTGACCCAAGGCAAGTGCAGGTCCTTCCACGTGGTTTTCCTGGGCTGAACCTGCAGCTACTGCTCCTGAACCCAGCACAGCGTGGCCAGGAGCTGGCACCAGCACATCCCTAATGGCTCACCACTGCCCACGGCCACCCTCCTGCTCTCCCCTGGGCAGGGGCTGTCCAGGAGCATCACCTGCTGCTTTGTGGCCTCCTGCTCGCACAGGACAAGCAGCACAAGTCTCACAGTCCTGCTAAGTCAGGTCAGAGAGATTTTGAAATTCAGCTGGAAGCCAGGATCGTCACCCCGTGCCAACTGCTGGCCATGAAGGTGTTGTGCCAGGCCGGCAGAGAACCACCCCAGGGAAGAGGTGATGCACAGCTGCCCCTTTTTAGCTCTTTGTGCAAGAAATCTGCCAGCAGAGGAAGCGTGTGGAGCTGCCAGGAAATCCCTGCAGCGCCTTCAAGCTAACTAACAAGCTGCCAAAGGAAAGGTCAGCTGGAAATTACAGCCAGCTCCCTGCACGGGTTCAACTCAGGTACAAGGAGGGAATGAAAAAAACAAGTCTACCTTTGCATGCACAGGGCACTGTGGGTGCAGCTGGAGATCCAGGGAAGGAGCAGCCCTGTGGGGGTACAGGCACAGCATGGACCTGCTCCTCTCTGGCTGAACCCCAGCAGGGAGGGGGAGAGGAGCAGGAGGCTCTGCAGAGCTGAATCACTCCATTATATTGGCTCAAGAGAAGCAGCTCTGTGTCCGAGAGCAGCGGGTACAAGCAGTGCCATTCTGTGCTCCCTGCCACTCCATCCCCTGCACTGCTGACACCTACAGAAACCCAGCAGCGCCCACCCCACCGGCATTTCTTTGCAGAAAGAAAAACCAACACCAGCGAGCAATCGAAGTCCGAGTGGGAAAAGTAAATACCCTCTCAGCCTCCCCTCCAAGAGGCAAATAATGACCCCCCCCGGGGACCCCCGAGGCTGGGTGACCTCTGTGCCCTCCAGCACACAGAGCAGGGAGAGGCTCCACAGCAGCTGGCACAATCCACACCTCCCAGCAGCTTTTCTGTAAAGAGCCCGAGTTCATGAAACCGTCAGCCCCTGTGTGATTGCCAAGGCTACAGCACAATGCCCTGCTCCTCACGGGGGCCTGCTGCCCCCAGCTCCTGCTCAGCCCCACCAGAGGCTTTCCCAGAGCACAGAGGATGCCCTGCTCGAGTGGGGACGAGCACCACACCAGCACCGATGGGAGCCCAGTCCTCCACACCCTGGGTGCTGCTCCCAGCAGCAGGGCAAGAAGGGAAAGTGCCTTAAATAAATGCCAAAGTGGGCAGCTGGGTTATTTCAGGGCCTGCCTCTTTTCTCATGCAATGTACAGCCTTAAGAAAAAAAGCCAAAGCAGTGTGTAATACAAGCAGTGGCTGATGCCACAGAGGACGAGCTGCCCCCTCACTTATTTCAATGCAAAGGTGTGTGGGAGGAGAAATGTGGAGTCACTCTGAGAGGCTTAAAGAGCAATCTGAGCCTCGACAGTTTTGCAAACCTCCTCTCCCCTTCCCCCCACGTGTCCTCAAAGAGCACAGATCGGTGTTTCATAAAGTTACTGCTCAGGATGTGGGAAGGCAGGAGGGAGGCAGGCTGTGTTTCAGGCTGAGCCTGTCTCCCTGCACCACCTCCACAGATGCCAGCACTGCAGCGGCACTGCTGGACCATGAGCCACTCACCAGGGTGGCAAGACAGAGCCCTGCTCACTGTGGGGCCTTGGGGACACCTGGGATTCTTCCTCAAGCCAAGCCAATGCTATCAGTGTGGATGAGGCCCCTGCAAGAGAGCTGGGGATGTCAGAGGACAGCCTGGCATCCCCCTCCATCCCAGGGCACAGCCTGGCTGCCAGCTCCCCCCCAGCAGGTACACACTGCTCCCCCTTGCTCTTTTTTTTTAATGCACTTGTTCAAAAAGAAGAGGTAACAGCACTGCTGCAGGAACAGAAAAGTCGTTTAAGACAGAATCAAATTATTCCCCTTCCTCCATTCATTTTCCATTTGTGCTGCTGGAAGGTGGCATCCCCTGTGTGGATAAGATGCTCTGGGGGCATGGCAGGAAAGCAGCCCCTCCACCTGATACCAGAGCCTCCTGCAACCCTGCCCTCCCTTCTGCTGTTTGCTTTTTGGTGGGAGAAGGTGAGGTGGGCACGGCAGAACACCTGGAAGAACAGGCATGGATTCACCCTGGCGGTTTCTGCGTGGGTTTTACACAACAGGCAGGCAACACCAGCTGCCACCACAGTACTCTCTGCTCGAGGTGTCTGCACAAGTGGCTGCTGGTGCTGGCCAGGGAAGGAGCTGTGTGCTGGCAGTGTGGGCCAGTGGCTGGGCTGGCCCTGTGCTCCTTTAGAAGTCCTTGCTCAGAAACACTTCTGACTCCCTTAACTCACTGTGGGCTCCTGCCATCACCACCAGCAACCTCACCACCCCGTGCCCCAAGAGCCAGGAGCCCAGGCTGCCTCAGTTTCCCCTCCCAGCCGGGTGTCAGCCTGCAGGGAGGCACCCAGGGAACACCCACGAGGGACACTGTCTGTCTGGAACTCCTTCATGCTCTCTTCAGGAAAGGCCAGGACAGCTGAGAGCTATTCCTGGAAAGCCTCAAAATGCCACGGCTGAGTCAGCGCCGAGGCCCTGCCTGCACAAGGCCGTGGCAGGGCTCCCCCAGCAAAGCCACTGCCACTGTCTCTGCAGGACCCTGCACTGCCAGCAGCCCCTGGCAGGAGGCAGGCAGACAGACAGACAGACAGGCAGGCAGGCAGACAGACACTCACAGAGCAGGGACATGGAGGGGCAGCCCAGCTCGCTCAGCTCCGCCAGCCCAGACACATCAGTGTCACCACAGGGCTGGGACAGCAGACAGCTCTGTCCCTGTGCCGCAGGCTGGAGCAGTGCCAGCCCCAGGGCTTTTGTTCCACATCCCTGCAAGCCAGCACAGCAAATGCAAGGGTCAGCTTCAAAGCCACCTCTGCTGGTGGATTGGAGTCCAAAGGCAGCATCAACACTTCCCCCTTCCATCCACGTCCAGGGGCCCAGCCCTGCTGCCTGAGGCAGACAGGGGACAGCCTGCAGGTCCAGGACAATGATTGCTGAGCATGAAGGGCAGATCCCCCTTGGCTGCACTCCCACACACAGGGACTGCACACCCTCTCCCTGTCTGTTTCCCTGCAGCTGAGAGCTCCCAGCAGTTGTGTCCACACAACTTTTTGGACACACAAAGCTGCAGAGCAGAGCTCAGTGACTGTGGGTACCCAGCACATTGCTCCAGACCAACTGCAGGTACCTGGGGCCAGGCTTTCCTCCTGACCTCACTGCATCTCTGCAAGGCAGGACAGCAGTGACACCACAACACCCCTCAGCTTCCGAGTGCAGCACTCTGCAGGGACAGAGTTTCCCTCCAGTTCATTACACCTCAGGTAAGTCACACACTACTGTTTCTTGCCTCGCCTGCCTGGAGCTGTGGCAGCTCTGGCAGACATCAGCTGGCCTGTTCAGTACCCCTCACAGCTCAGGCATGTGGCTCTGTGACCAGCTCCAGGGCAGAGCCAGCAGCCCAGCCCTGCTGCCAGCCCCAAGCACCCACAGGAGGCTGGCAGAGTCTGTGATAGCAGTGGGTGACAGCTAACAGCACTGCTCTGGGAGACACACAGGGGTCTGGGTCCCAGGAAAGAGAGAGCCAAAAGACCAGCGTTTTCCAGGAACTCTTTAAGAACCAGGAATACCAAATTTTGGGCAGCTTTGGATGTCAGGCCTTCAAAGGGCACACTTCAACACAAGGCTTTTCCTCTCATCCTTCCCTGCTCACTCTGGTCCTTGGGTTGCCAAGTGGATGGTTTCCAAGGGCAGCCTCACAAGCACCAAGTGCCAAAGCAGCTATCAAAGTCTTCCAGAGGCTGCAAACCCAACAAACAGCACACCCACCTCTTCCCACTCCACCCTGGCCTGCCTTTGGCCACTGCTCAGCTTTACCAGGGCAGATCTGACCACAACATCACAGCTCTCCCTTCACTCATTTAATATTAGAACCCAAAGTTGGAAGGAGCACTTTCCAGTGCAGCTGCAGGTTTAAACCTCTCCCCAAGTCCACACTCATTCACATCCTACAGCTCCCAGCTCATCTAAGCCTAATGCTCTGCTGCACCTTACAGGGCCTCTGTGATTTTGCCCCCCCACCATTCACAGTTGAGCTCTCTGTGCTCAGCACATCCAGAATGGGGCAGGAATGTTTGCCCCTGCCCTCCCAGGCAGTTTATCTCTGACTGCAGCCCCTGGGCCAGCAGCCAAGAGCCAGCCAGCCAACTGTCTCCCTTGCCAGCCCTGAGAGCAAGCAGCACTCTCACCAGTTGCTGTGAGGATGAGGTCAGTCTCCCCTTGATGCTAAAAGCTCTGCTTGGAAAATTGCTGAGCTAGCAGAAACTGCCATTTCAGTTTTGCCCATTTTCTGTTATTAGATAAAACAGTATCAGAGGGCTGAGCTCCTGCTACCCTGGGCTTTTGCCATGTTCCTGTTACAGCCACTGCCTTCAGCAGGTGAATACTGGCACATCTTGATTTCAGCAGGAGTCAGGGCACAGCATGAATTATTTGTGGTAAGGCTGACCTATTTAACAAGACAGCATTCATTCAGGCCCAGATCCCCCAGAGGCTGCTGGTGTCACTTTACCCCACAGGATAACACAACCCCATTGTTATGTCTGTTCATCTCAGTGGGTGCAGGGGTAACTGTCCCAGGGTGATCCTGCCATGCTCCCAGCGCTTCTCTTGGAGAACAAGTCACACCTCCACATCCCTTTCAGTGCAAGCTACTGGCTTCTGCTGCCCAGCTTTGACCAGTGTTTTGTGACCACCATCAAGAACATAAGCAGGAAGCAGAGCAGAGTGAAGCCCCAGAGCCTTGAGGCAGGGGAGCAGTCGCTGTGGCAGCTCTGCTTCAGTCACACACAGGGGCAGAGGATGCCAGCAGTGTTTGCAGGGTGGCTGCACAGCTCCTGCTAAGTTCTGGTAGTCTCTGATCCTGGCTCCCATCCCCTGTGCACAGCCCAAGGCAGCCTGTGAAGGGATATTTCACACCAAGGCAGTGCTGAAATCCTGGTGACACATTTCTGTAAACCATTCCAGAACCACAGACCTCCCCAGGGCTTTGTGGGCCATACCTTTGTCTGCCAGGGACAGCGTGCTGTTGAAGTACTGCTCCTCCACAGTCCATGCTGTGTCATTGATCTTGTTGGACACCCCACAGGATCCAATGCAGCTCACCTTGATGGCTGTGGAGAGACAGGATACACGTCAGCACTGGGAGAAAGCAAAACCTCAGGCTCAGACCTGCTTCAGGCACTGCATGTGGACCTGTGCAGGAGCAGTGCCTCATGGAAACACACACACACAGGGTGGGAAAATGCAGCAAAGGAACCAGGTCACGCTTTCATTCCAAAAGCATGTTTTCCAGCACTCCCTGCTACCCCAGTGCTATTCCCAGATACTATCACCTTTGAAGTCATCAAGCTGGTTTCCTTGAACTGTGAAAGCCTTACCAGCAGTGATTCCAGCTCCCTGACAGGTTTTTCCCCAAATGAAGCAGGATCCCCTCCCAACACATGCCTTGGCACTCTGGCTGACAGCAGAGGCCTTGGGTGTCCCTGTCCAGACAGGGATGAGCAGCCAAGGGCTCTGCTGCCTCCTATCCCACCAGCAGCCAGGCACCCACCGAGTGTCCCACTGCCCCTGGGAGGAGAGACATGTTCAGCACAGTCCCTTAACCAGCTGAACAAGGTGTACAGCCCTGTTTGAAGCAGCAGCAGAGAGCTGGACCCCCCAGTGCAGCCTGAACAAGCTTGAGTTCACAGCCCTGCCACCCTCAGGGGACACTCCCAGTCCGTGCTCCCAAATCCCAGGGTCAGTCTGAGCTTCAAAGAATTGCAGCAAAAGCACTTTGCCCATCCACACTTGTCCTGCATCAGGAGCTCCAAAATGTTGATGCATACGTTGCAGACAACACTTCCAAGTGAGTGGCTTCCTCCTCTGTCAGAGACACACAGCAAAGCCACACAGCAAGAGGTGCCTGCTGACCCTCCCAAAAGCAAGGACAGCAATTCGAGCTGTGTTCCTGCCTTGCCTGGAGAAAGTCACCCAGAGCTCAGCCTGCAGCGTGGCTCAGAAGAGCTACGTGGCTCCCAGAGGAGCTCCCCACAGACATTTTCAGTGAGTCTTGGCCAATACTCAGCAGGTTGAAATGAGATTCTGATGTCGACACTGGACCACAGAGACAGACAAACACGACAGACTGGCCTTGCTGCACAGCAAGAGCTGCTCTGCAGTGCTACCCCCACACAGGGAGGACACAGGCACAAGCAGAGCCTGCAGGGCTGTCCCAGCCTGAACATCTCCCACCCCGAATCCCACCAGGTTTTGCAAGAGCTTTAATGGAACCCACAGAACTCCCTTACCCCATTTGCCAGGTGAAGTTCTGCTGGCAGGAAAGTGATAGGATCCACCAGACAGACTTGTTCCCTGTTTCACCCACCTGCTCCCCTGTATTCCAGCCTCATCCACGGGAAGCATCTCCCTGGGAAGAAGGTGGCCAGTTTGCCTTGGCTTAGGAGCTCTCCCCTTCCCCTCCACCAGTGTTCTCAGCCCTGCTGCTATCACCATCTCCACCCACCTACCCAAACCCTGAGGGCTGCAAGTCATTGCTGCTTGCAACCACCTCAAACATCTCCCCAGAGCACCTGCCTGGCCACTGGGACCGTGCCCTCCATGCTGACTGAGAAACATTTGGGGTGGAAAGAACGCCAAATGCAGCCCTCTCT
The DNA here is from genome assembly GCA_013398175.1 of Climacteris rufus. Classification (NCBI taxonomy): domain Eukaryota; kingdom Metazoa; phylum Chordata; class Aves; order Passeriformes; family Climacteridae; genus Climacteris; species Climacteris rufus. The sequence continues at coordinate 22,292 of VZRZ01004920.1, forward strand.
GCAGGGGGAATGCAGAGCTGTTACCCCAGCGCCAGTGGGGGGATTGCTTTGCTCTGTGCAGCCAGGTGGAATGAGCTCCTCCAGGCTTAAAGTCTGTAATCCCACAAGGAAGAACAGCCTCCCCCCATCAGATCTCCTGCCATACCCTCACAGCTGGCCATGACTGTGAGATGAAGAGCTCACTGCAGTCCAAGTGTTGTTCTACACTCAAGGACAAAGGATAAGCAGCTCCAGATGCCAACTCTCATTAACCAAACATCAATACAGCAGCAAGGCTGACACATCACTGGCTTGTTTGTGTCTGTGATGTGCTTCAGCAGCAGGGGAAGAACAGGATAGCCTGGCCTGGAACAGGAACTCCCCCACCCCAGCACAGAGCACACCTGAGCAGACACAGGTGCCCTCCCGAGGTGAACCCTCAGCACGAACCCTCCGAGGCAACACCCAATTCTTTCCTTTGCCAAATGGTAGAGCCAAAGCCACAGAGGGGTCTCAGCACCAGGAGCAGGACAGGGTTTTAGCAGGGCTCAGGGCTCACAACAAGCCTGTCCTGCTCTGAGTTAGCCCACACAACACAGAGGGATCAAACCAAGCCCAGACTCAGCCGCTCCATTCCCACATTTTCACACAGCAGACACGAGCAAGAAAAGCCCAACCAAGAACTGGAGAACGTTCACATCCTTGAGGAGCAACAGCCCCTGAGCAGGCTCCCCCTCAGCCTCCTGCACCACAAGAGTTCCCACATCACCACCATCTGTTGCAGCAGCAGAGAAGGGGCTGCCAGACTCCAGTTCCAGCCCGCTGCTCTGTGCTGTGCTGTGCTGCAGAGGCTCTCTGCTCCGGGAGCCGGGTGGGTGGCAATGCTCAGGAACACACATTGTGGCCCATCTCCCTTCCCACAGTCCCTGAGACACACTCAGCAAGCAAAGGCAGTGGGTTTGCAGTCAACACTCAGAGCCAGTCCTTGGCTGCTGGGCCCTGCTGCCATGGTTAACCTCAGTGTCCCAAAGGCTGCCTGCACGGGAGCTCTCAGCTCCAAGGCTTCCCAATTAACCACCAACATCCCAAATTAGCATGGGCACAGCCAGCCTGTGCCTAGAGAGGAGGGACAGGCCCTGGGGGTCCCAGGGGTTCCAGTCCTGCATCCCCACCCAGGGCAGCCCTTTCCAGCCACATTCCCTGACCATCACACACATCCAGCCCCAAGGGACAGAAAGCAGCATTTCAAGCTGAAAAGCTTGAAGGAATTTCCCAGCAATTAAATTCTCCCCTTCCCTCTATGCCCCCCAAAGTTCCCAGTGCCCCATCCCCAGGCACACCAAGTCACCAGATGTAGGACAAGCCTTGGAGCAGTCCAGAGGGCAGAGATTTGTTATGGAGCATCTTTGCCAACCTGCTGCAGAAATATGAGCTTCCCTCACCTCACTGAGGCAGAAATGGGGTGGACAACAGCTCTGAGCACAGGCTGTGGCTGGGTACAGGGATCAGACGTCCCTCAGGCTCCTGGAGGAGCCAGCATATCCCCAGGCCCCCACAGGGTGGGTCATGCTGGGGACAGCAGGTCCAGGACAGCCAGAGAGCCCCCCAGTCGCACCCCCAGAGCAGGAAAGCCTGGCAGCTACAGGGCTCTTGTTCCCTCAGGTTATTTGAGAGATTTCAGAGGTGCCTGGCTCAACATGTCAAACCATTTATCTCACTCCTAACCAGGTTTTGGAGCAGCTAACCATGAAATCAGCCTCTTCATGAGCATCCCATGGGCAGAAGGAGATCCTGGGGGCTTGCCTGGCTCCTGTGTACAGGCTCCTGCCCACAGCAGGAGGAGGGACAGGGATGTGTGACAGGCACAACTCAGGCACATGGCTCTGGGGGCAGACCTAAAAACAGCATCAGTGGGACAGACCTGGCAAAACCAGCACCACCAGAGCTGCTGCTACAGAGCCACCTGAGCACAGAGCTTGTCAGCCTGACTGTCAGGAAGCAAAATGCACAATCTGAGCCTTTCCAAAGAAATCTTGGAACTGCCAAGCTGCAGACAGAGCAAATAAGAAAAGCTTCTGCATCAGAATAGGCCATTTCCAGTTATTAGAAACCCATGAAAAATGCCTCTGGAATCCAGTGCTACCAGTGGCCCCAGCCACCTCCCTCCTGCTCCCTGTTTACCAAGGCTGATTTGAATAAATACAGGAAAAAAACAAAGTCCAAAAACTGTAAGGGGAATGGAAGGGGGGGACAAAGAGCAGCAAGCAGAGAAGAAATGAATGATGAAGCCTTGCAGAAGGCAAGAGCCCTTCACCCCTGCAGTCCCTCAGGGATTCAGGGCAGCTCCGCATCCAGCCAGACACGGCTGCAGCACGCGCCAAACGCCGGGAATGAAAGGAGACAGCTCAGCCATATCCATCTCTGCACAAAGTAAAAATAGAGATGCCAGGAGCTGGGCACGTCTGCCTTCTTCCAAGGTGATTTAAGGAGAGCAGGCATACATTTCAAATGGCTTTTTCTCGTGAACCAGTGAGACGCCCTCCTCGGGGAGCTGGCGTGGCATCTCGGGCACAAGGAAAGCACAGGACAGACATCCCCTCCTCTGCCAGGGGCAGGTTGTGTGTGCACATCCCTGCTCCCAGAATGCAGCAGGGACACACTGGCCACTGCACTCAGCCCCAGTCCCAAGCAAATGCCTGTAACTTCAAGCCCCATCTGTGTCACACACCGGCCACAACAGGTATGGGCAGAGGGGAGGGAGGGAGATGCTGACACCTTGCTTGGTTTGGGTTTTCTAGGCTGGGCAGGGGAAGAAGCAAAATCAGTTCATGAAATCACAGAATGTCCTGAGCTGGAAGGGACCCACCAGGATCACCCAGTCCAACCCCTGGCCCTGCCCAGACCCCCCACCAACCCCATCCTGGGCATCCCTGGCAGCGCTGTCCAAACGCCCCTGGAGCTCTGGCAGCCTCGGGGCCGTGCCCATTCCCTGGGGAGCCTGGGCAGTGCCCAGCACCCTCTGGGGGAAGAACCTTTCCCTGATCTCCAGCCTGAGCCTCCCCTGAGATAACCTGACACAGCTGGAGGTGGTGGCTGTTGCATCTGGCAGCAGCTGAGGTGGGACAAACAGACCATCCTGGCATTCCCTTTCCTCTGCAAGGACAGAGCTGGCAACACAGCTCTGAAATGGCACTTGGGAACAGCCCTGGGATTTTGCCAGCTGAAGCTTACCCAGGTCAGCAGTGGCCTCAGCCTTGTCTGCTGGACCCTGAGGCTGCAGCCATCCCTGCTCAGGGAAGGAGGGGCCCACCCTGCACATGTGGGATGAGATGGGTGGCAGAGCCACTGTGTGCCTGCAGTGACCCCACGCAGCACAAGGGACCAGGGCACACATCAGTAACAGAATCAGAGGGCACCCAGGGACTGAGATACCCTTTGGAAAACTGGTGCATGCCTGGATGCAGCTGACAAGGGAGCAGAGGAGGAGACAGTGCTGTGGGAGTCAAGTGAGTCTGCATCAGAGAAGTCTGCATTTCATGGAAACCAGCCACAGGAGCCCCCTCCCCTCATCCCTTTGCATCAGAGCCATGGCAGACAGCAATCACCAGGTTTTAACTGAGTCCCTCAGGCTGCCACCTGAGCACCCAGAGCTGTAAGGATAGAGAGCATCCCTAATGAGCCATTCTCCATCCCACGGGCCAGAAACAGCCCTGGGAGAAGGGGGTGATGGATCCCTGAGCCCCCACCGCTCCCCAAACCATGGCAGTAGGGAGCTGTCCTTGACAGGAGGATGGGCTGTCACAGTGGCAGCAGGAGGTCACCTCAATACACAGCACCACAGCTCCACCTTGGAGGGACTGACACCTCTGGGTTCCACAAAGATCACAAGTTTGGGTACACCCTGAGATCCTCCAGCCCTGTAAAATCCCTGCCCTTGATCTGTATGAAGATGAGGGGTTTGAGGTTCCCCACACTGCCAGCAAAGCAGGACCAGACAGTGCTGGGAAAATGGAAAGCCTGGGAGAGAGCAAGACCCACAGGCAGAGCAAGTTACTCTCAGTTACAGAATTAACTGGGTTGGAAAAGACTTTTGAGATCATCGTTTGTAGAGACTGGGTAATTCCTAGAAAAGTGGACACTGACAGAGCTGAGGCAGCAAAGAGGGGCAGGATGAGGTTTTTGCACTGATGGCCTTCACACAGAAACACACCTCAGCCTGACAGAAAGGGCTGAGCAGGAAGGCTGGAAGCTCACGAGATACACAACTCCCTTGTGCAGGAATATATTGAGACACTACTAATTAAACCAACAGCTCCTAATTAAATCTCAGCTGTCCCCATCCTTCTGGGTCCACGCTGTCGGTTCTTGAGACACAAATAGTCTTGAGCATTTCACAAGCCAGTGAGGCAAGAGCAGAGCTTACACCAAATGCTGGGGGCAGCAGTGGCTTTGGCACGAGGTCAAGGATTGTCTGGGGAGGCTTTTCTCTTCTTCCCTCCCAAGAGTCCAGCACAGGGGCAGGAAAGGGATCCAGCCTCTAACGTGGAAGGAGAGGGGTTGTCTAGAAGAGTCATCTCTGCTTTCCATCTCAGCTCAAATCCAAGCCTGTAGCCGGGCCCTGGGAGATGATTTGTCTGGAGCTGCCACACAGGGAGCAGCAGCTCCCCCAGCACCAGCAGCCTCCAGCACAAGGAGGATTTGGCTGCTGCTCCCCGTGGCCCAGGGGGACAGCCCACCTCCCACAGCCTGCCAGCCATCTCCCAGCTCACAGCCACTCAGCTCCCTGCTCCAGGGCTGCAGACAGGCTGCCAGTGAGACACCCAGTCCTTGCTGCCTCTGACCCCTCTCTGTCCCCTCTGCTGCCTGTGGCACTGTGCCAGTGCCTGTGGCACTGCTCCTGCCATGTACAAGTCCAGCTGCAGCCGCTCTGCACTGGCACAAGCTTTAGCATCATTTAGCCCTGAGCAGCAAGAGCAAGCTCTACCACTCAGCCATTCCTTCCCCAGGCTGGCACTTGCCCTCTGCACCCTGAAAGGACCAGCCAAACCCCTCACAGCAACGCAAGGGACAGTCCCTCCCTTCCCAGCCTTCCAGTGAGCTGATTGCCAGGACAGCAGAGCCAGCCCTGCAAGTCCAAGCTCAGCAAACCCCATCCCAAGGGCCGGCAGTGCCAGCTCTCCCTGGCTGTGCCAACAAGGTTGTACATGTCCACTGCCAGGCTGAGGCAGGAGGATCCACCTGCATGTCCCACACAACCTGCAGGAAGCCCAGACCCACCAAGAGCAGCCTCACACTGTAGGAAAGCTGGAGTAACTCCTCAACATGGCCTGGAAAAATTCCACCTGCAGCAAGCCCAGGGGAGTGGCAGCTCTGCCACAGGGGCAAAGTGACCCACACCAGCACTTTGGCTATGCATGAGTTATTTCAGCAGAGTCCAGCCCAGCATGAGGAGAGGCAGGTAGTGTGGAAACATGAGGATGTCCTCATTCCAGCAACACAGAAGTTTCCAAAGGGAGGCTGGCAGGCGTGTGCCTGCAGAAAAGCCAAAGAACAAATCTTGTGTGAGTCCTTTCCCAGGCAGGTCAACCCTTCCCCTCCTGCAAGCACTTTCTTCCATCAGGCTGAGAACAACAGGGAAACCTACATTTTCCAGCTCCTCCCCAAAGCAAGGGTCAGTGTACACCCTGAGAGAAGAAACAAACTCTTGGGCTCCTGTTTAGAACAAACTCCTGTTCAAACCGAGGGCTTTTCTCCCTTGTGGAGCTGACAGGTTTATTTATAGCATCACAGTGTTTTATCAGCACACTGGCTGCCCTCAGAGGAAGGGGGTCATCTTGAACATCTGGAATTAAATCCTCAGCTGAGTACACTTAACAAGCCTGGCTCTGCACATGTCGGGCTGCAGGGGGAAAACTCAGCAGTGCACAAGGCCACACAGGCTGTGGGAGGGGGATGACCACGTGCCATGAAGTCTGTCTGTGCCACAGGCAGCTCCTCAGCAACAGGCATGAAACACCACAGCACTGCACGTGGAGCCTCACTGATGGGCTTCACCCCAGCCAGGCCCAACCTCAAACCCCATCGTGCTACTGCTGCCACAGCCACCTCACTGCTCCCCAAACCTGCTCCAGAAAGGCCATGCTGGGGTAATAATTTCTCCTCTTGCAAAAGCAGGACAAGTCTGGGATTTTTTTTAAGCTTCACACTGACGTAGTTCCCAGCACTGTGCTATCCAGACAGCCTGGGAAGAGCTGGGGAGGAGTGGGCTTGCTCTGCCTGGAGAGCCCACAAGGGCAGAGGTGGTTGCACCTTAACAGCCAGGCAGAGCAGAGTCTGTGGACACAGCCTGGGAGTGAAGGAAGCAGGGAAGGAGAAAGCTCTACATCAGACCAGTTTTGGGAGCCCAGACTCCTACCCCATCCCAAACAAGTGGCACAATCCAGCAGAGCTGCTCCTTCCGTGCCTGCTGCCACACACGGGGCTGGGTCAGCAATGCCTGCCATGGGGTCCTCCTGCAAGGACAGCAACCATGCCCCACCCCAGGGACCACCCTCTTCCTCCCAGGGCAGGCTGGCAGACACAGGCACCCCTGTGTGCTGGGAACAGCCAGATCAAGCAGCAGCAGAGGAGGCACTGTGAGAAACTGCTTGGCAGAGGGAGGCAGATCTCACAGCTCCCCAGGAATATCTCCATGCCAGCCACCCACCTGAGCCACGCTGCCAGCACTCACAGCCTCCTCCTCTGCCAACAGCCATCCCTCCCAGTATCAGAGGGGAAATGCAGAGGAGCAGAAGGCTGGAGGAGATAGAGGCAGCATTTCGTGTGGATCTCCAACCGCTCCGGGTGTGAAGCCAACTTCCAGACTCAAAAAGCTTCTTTCCTTTCTGCTGCTCTGGATAGAAATTCAGAGGGGGAAACTGTGACCTGTTTGGAGACTGGAGTGCCTGGCCTCTTCCTAGAGCCACATTTGAGCCCCTGTGCTGTTCACCCCATCCATGAGAAAGCAGTCTCTGTTGCCCTCAGATGGGATGGACTGGGATGGGACCAAGCTCCAGGCAGGGAGCTGCCAGCCTGGTGCAGGAACATCTCATATTTAGGATCTCAGCAGGGTCCAGAAGAGTTTTACTCAAAATCCCCTACACAAGACAGATTTATTTTAATAAATTTAATGTAGATTTAATTTACTCTATCCTTCTCGGGGGACCAGGGTAACAAGCTGGATTCTGTGAGCCCTGAATTTAAGTAAGCTGTGCTCTTCAAAGTCAAACAAGGCTGCACATACACAAGCACTCAGGGCATCTTAATCTTCAGCATTTGGCCCCAGAGCAGCCCTGTGGGAAGGGAATGCAAGTCCCAGATGCCCAACATGCAGCCAGACAAGTGGAATAGAATCAGCAGCTCACCCTGGCTCACAGGAATGCTGATGGATGCCAGGACCTGCCAGCACTCAGCACTTCAGCCAGCCAGGGACCACAGCCACCCTTCCTCCGGCTGAGCAGGGCTAAAACAGAAGTGAAAAATCTCTTTTTTTATAGCTTGCCCAAAGTGAAATAGGTTTCCACCCAGCACTTAACACTACTTTAGGGCAGAGCAGTTAAGATATTCTGGTACAATTAACTTGGCTGCCTAAAAAAGGAAGAACCGGGCAAGGAACCCCACCACAAGCTACCACACAGCACTGCAGGTCCCAGGAGGGATGTGCTGCGTGCCGGTGTAAGAAAACACCCCTTTAAACTCATTAACAAACTCAATTGTTCTTTCCCAGCAAGTACAAAGCCTGGCACCTTCTCCCACCTCGCTGGCAGAACAAGCTGCGATTCACATGGAAAAGGAGCAGGCAGGGAGGCTGAGCTCTGTGATGTCCTGGGAACACACCTCTGGCCCGGGAACACACCTCCGGCCCGGGAACACACCTCTGGCCCGGGAACACACCTCTGGCCCGGGAACACACCTCTGGACCGGGAACACACCTCTGGCCCGGGAACACACCTCCGGCCCGGGAACACACCTCTGGCCCGGGAACACACCTCCGGCCCGGGAACACACCTCTGG
>VZRZ01004920.1:39132-61705 GCA_013398175.1 Climacteris rufus
ATGGATCCCTGACTGCTGTGAGGGAAGGAGCCGGTTGTGGGGCTGAGCTGTGAGGGAAGGAGCCGGTTGTGGGGTCAGGCTGAGAGGGAAGGGGCAGCTGATGGATCCCTGGCTGCTGTGAGGGAAGGAGCAGGTTGTGGGGTCAGACTAAGAGGGAAGGGGCAGCTGATGGATCCCTGGCTACCGAGGGAAGGAGCTGTTTGTGGGGCCAGGCTGTGGGGAAGGGGCAGCTGATGGATCCCTGACTGCTGTGAGGGAAGGAGCAGGTTGTGGGGTCAGGCTCTGAGGGAAGGAGAAGCTGATGGTTCCCTGACTACTGAGGGAAGGGGCCGGTTATGGGGCCAAGCTGTGAGGGAAGGAAGAGGTTGTAGGGCTGGGCCGTGAGGGAAGGGGAAGCTGATGGATCCCTGACTGCTGTAAGGGAAGGGGCCTTTCGTGGGGCCGGGAGAGAAGGAGCAGTTTGTAGGGCTGAGGTGTGAAGGAAGTGGTGGTTGATGGATCCCTGACTGCTGTAAGGGAAGGGGCCTTTCGTGGGGCCGGGAGAGAAGGAGCAGTTTGTAGGACTGAGCTGTGAAGGAAGTGGTGGTTGATGGATCCCTGACTGCTGTGAGAGAAGGAGCAGGTTGTGGGGTCAGGCTCTGAGGGAAGGGGCAGCTACAAGGGCTGGGCTGTGCTGGGAGGGAAGGGGCCTCTTGTGGGGTCAGGCTGTGGGGGAAGGAACAGCTGATGGATCCCTGGCTGCTGAGGGAAGGAAGAACTGATGGATCCCTGGCTGCTGAGGGAAGGAAGAACTGATGGATCCCTGGCTGCTGAGGGAAGGAAGAGCTGATGGATCCCTGGCTGCTGAGGGAAGGGGCTGGTTGTGGGGTCAGGCTGAGAGGGAAGGAAGGAGCTGGTTGTGGGGCAAGGCTCTGAGGGAAGGAGCTGGCTGCCCAGCATGGAGCCATCTTACCTCCTGGTGATCCCTGCTCCCTTTAATCTCATTTGCTCCCTGTAATTCTCCAGGCCCAGCTGTCACCTCTCCCTGCTCCTGTTTTTATAACCCCAATCTCTTTCAGTGTCCAGTGAGAGGCAAATACAAGGAACCCGACGGCCACCTGGGACTGGGACTGAGGAGTCAGTGAGGGCCCCATGCTCCTTGTGGATCAGTGAGTGAAGGTCAGGGTGTCCCAGGAAGCCAGGGATGACCAGCACACTTCATCACACTTGCCATGTTCTCCCCTCGGCCCTGCCTGAATAAAAACCATCTGTAAAACCCACACCAAAGGCAGCACCGGGAACAGGCACTTCCCGGCTGCTGGCGAGCAGGCTGTGTACATAGGCAGAATGAAAAAGCGTAAAAAGAGCTGTTTATCTGCAGAGCACACCCAGCCCGGACCTGGCTGGACAGACAGACGTCCTCCCACGGCCCCGCAGTGACCCAGCCCGGGCATGTGGGGCTGAGGGACCCTCCGTGCTGCCTCCGTGGCTGTCCCGTCTGAAGCCCCTCAGAAAGCACCCGGGGAGTTCGTGTGCTCCGGGCACACCGGGCTCCTGCTGGGAAGCCTTTCCAGGCCCTCCCTGCTCTGGTGTTTAAGAGCTACCTCTTGTTTCCAGGCTGCGTGTAGTCACAGGCTCCAGCCACCCGGCAGTCCTGTGCCAAGGCTCTCTGCAGCTCATCTCCTCCCGCAGGGCGTGCCCTGGGATCCATCCGCACACCGCTCTCCTTGTGCTGCCCTTTGCTTTTGTTTTCCCAGGCTAGGCACGCCAATTTGCTCCAGCCCTTTTATTTTGTAAGACGAGCCCGCAGCCTCTTTCATCAGTCTCTGCAGCCCCTGTTTAGCTCTGCCAGCAAAACCAACGGATTAGGAGGAGGGGGGTGAAAGCACCCTGCACTACAGCACATTTACCCAACCCTCTTCCCGCATGGAAAGTGGCCAAAGGCTCGGGGCTCGGTGCACAACTGAGGCCACCCCATCCCTGGGGTAGCACTGGCCCCCTCACCCCAGAGGGACACAACAACTGTGACAGCTCAGGGTGGGAAAACCCCTCAGCAAACGCGAGCCCCTCGTGCCGTGCCGCAGCTCCTCCTGACGGAGATTTATGCACCTCGTTAGCAGAGAAGTTAATTTGAAGCACAGCAAAGTTGCTCACCCAAGGTCACGACGTGAATAAAAAAGGATTCCTGCACCAGGAGCTGAACAAAAACACCCAGGCACAGCTACAGTGCAGCAAGGATTTGTGCTCAGATACACAGGGGTCCTTGTCTAGTCATGGCCAGCAGCGAAGTCACAGCATCAATCCAGCCCCAGGACCACGGCTACACTGGCATTGCAGTTTGTAAACTGTAACTAGATGGGTATAATTGGAGCAAGGAGAAGAGAAGGCTTTGGGAAGACAGCATTACAGCCTCCCAGTATCTTAAGGAGGCTTATAAAAAGGAAGGAGATGGACTTTTTAGGTGGGCAGTGACAGGCCAAGGGGCAGTGGTGTTAAACTGACAGGGAGCAGGGTTAAATTGGATGTTGGGAAGGAATTCTTTACAGGGTGCCCAGAGAAGCTGTGGCTGCCCCATCCCTGGAAGTGCCCAAGGCCAGGTTGGACAGGGCTTGGAGCAGCCTGGGACAGTGGAAGGTGTCCCTGCCCATGGCAGGGGGTGGGACTGGATGAGCTTTAAGGTTTCTTCAACCAAAACAAGCCTGTGATTCTATAATTCAATTTATTCATTGCCTGCAGTGCCAGGGCACCCAACATTCCCCCGGGTGATGCCAGATTCAGGAGGATTTTACTCACTGATGTCAAAATGTGTATTTGCATTCCTGGCTCCCTGCTCACTTGCCCGTGCCCCAGAGTCACTCCTCTTATCTACCTGTGTGAGGAGTCACTGGAGCTCAAAGTCAGAGCACATAGAAAAAAAAAGTAAGCTGAGGATGTCTGGTAAACTGCCACGATTTGCTTTCTGGTATTTCTGACTGTTGTTTTGCTTTAAAAAAATTGTTTTGAAGAGTTTTGTTATTGTGGTGAGAAATCTCACTTCCTGTGCACTCTGTCTGCTCTCTCTTTTTCCTTTATTAAAAGGGAAATTTAAAGAGAGACAAAAAACAAATGTCAAGACAAGCTTTAGAATAAAATTTTCCTTTCAGATGTCACCACATTCCCCTAACTTCAAGGAACACGAAATTTTCTGACAAAGAACATAGTAGTTATTAAAAAGAAAATATTATCAATTATCCCCCCCTCAGCAGCACCTGAGCTGTGCTTTGCCAGCAGCAAAGAAAAGCTTCAACCACAAGCGCTGGGAGTGCTCTACATGTGGGCAGAATGTGCCCACGAAGGGCTCAGCTGTGGCTGCAAGTGTTGGGCTACAAATACACGGTGGTTAGGGGCACACAAGGCTCCATCGTTGTCACAGACAGCGTCTTGTGACCTAAATTTGTTCCTGTCGTGTCTTTCCAGGAGTTTCCAGCTGTGTGACACGGAGGAGCCACAGCTCCACCTGACCGTGCCTCGGTTTCCCTGCGCCGGGCTGAGCCGAGGGCGGCGGGGCTGCTCGGGGAGAGGAGGCGCGGGAATGCCTGGGCAGTCCTGGGAATTCCTGGGCAGTCCTGAGCCTGGGCAGTCCTGGCCATTCCTGGGCATTCCTGGGCAGTCCTGAGCATTCCTGGGCAGTCCTGAGCCTGGGCAGTCCTGAGCCTGGGCAGTCCTGGGCCTGGGTGGGCCTGGGCATTCCTGNCCTGGGCCTGGGCAGTCCTGGGCATTCCTGAGCCTGGGCATTCCTGGGTATTCCTGGGTCTGGGCAGTCCTGGGCATTCCTGGGCAGTCCTGGGCCTGGGCATTCCTGGGTCTGGGCAGTCCTGGGCCTGGCCATTCCTGGGCAGTCCTGGGCCTGGGCAGTCCTGGCCATTCCTGGGCAGTCCTGGGCCTGGGCAGTCCTGGCCATTCCTGGGCAGTCCTGGGCAGTCCTGGCCATTCCTGGCCATTCCTGGGCCTGGCCATTCCCGGGCCATGAGCAGAGGCGGGGTTAGTGACGGGAGCTGGGCTGGCTGAGGCAGCAGCACGTTACCCCCGGGGCACTCTGTGTCTGCCAGGTCATTTCCCCCTGTCCTGCTGCTCCCGGGTTGGTGGCTGCAGGGGAGAGGGGCGAGCCCGGCAGGTGCTGCACTCTGCAGACACCCACAGCCTCTCCTGCTCCCTTGCCCCGCTGTCACAAGATGAGGAGTCTTCCTCTCTGCCCTCAAATTCTCTTGCTTTTGCTTTTCCAGACTCTCCGTGCTCCTGCTGCTGCTGAGGAGGGAGTGACTTGAGCCCACCACACCCAGGAAGGGCAGGCACCGGAGGGGCTCTGATGCAGGGGGAAATACAGCAGCAGAGCAGCACAGCCGAGGAAGTTGGCCATTAGGTTTCTCAAGTTTCCCCAGCACTAAAACACACAGATGTGAACGGCCAGCCACAGAGGGCTCCCTGCTGGCACACCTCTGCTACATGCACCGCTGATAGCTGCTCTGTATTCCTCTGTGTGTGTGTAAAATCCATTCCCCTGATATATTTATATTGCACTTACGTGTATTACCTTTGCAAATGATTTCCCTGCTTCGCTCAGTGCCTCACCACTCCTCAGCTGATTTGCTGGCTGGTCAACTACGTCATCTGATGCCAGCAGCAACAACAATTACTCATTTGTTTCAGGGTGACACCTTTCAGCAGTTCAAGCAGACTTGGCAGTGTTCAGCCACACCTCCCTGCACGCCTGCCCTCTCCTCACAGGAGGCTACAGCCAAGGTTCCCTGTCCCCTTCTGTGGGTTCAGGGCTGAGGCAGCTTCCCCAAGGGTGGTGTTGGTGTTGGATGTCCCACAGTGGTGCATGAATCTCTGGGATCTCCATGTGACAGAATTATGGACTGGTTTGGGTTTGGAGGGACCTTAACGCCCATCTGTTTTCTCCCCCTGCCATGAGCAGGGACACTTTCTGCTATCCCAGCTTGCTCCACACCCTGTTCAACCTGGCCTTGGACACTTCCAGGGATGGGGCAGCCACAGCTTCTCTGGGCAACACTGGCACGATGTCCCAGGGCTCTGCAGCAGCTCCCCAGTGCTCCTGGAACTCCACCTATTGTGCCCCATGGTCTCACCAAGCCTCCCAGACACAAGGGCCACCAGCCCCACCTCAGCCCAGCTCCTGGGAGGAAGAGGGGAGAGCACAAAGCACCACAGAGCCAGGAGGCACCACTGCTCAGGGCTCTGCAGGGAGGCCAGGCAGCTGCTTTGGCTTCATCCCACGGATTCCTCACCACCCAGCACCCCGAGACTGTGCCCCAGGCCTCATTCAAGGAGTAAGAAAAGGTTGAAATCTAAGAGGCTCTAACAGCACAACAAAGAGCATTGGCTTACCCTCACACTGTGTGCCTGGTTATGGAATAACTTGGCTGGGACACCAGCAGAGGGACTGCCCTGCACCAAGCCAGAGAAACCCTGCCATGGCCCCTGGCAGTTTGCTCCCACTGCTCATCCCCTCGGTGCCAATGTGTATACCTGCCCTTCAGACCAGCTCAGGCAGCCTCAGCCCCTCTTCTTGTTCTGCCTTTCTCTGGCATTAAAGGGTCCTTTGGTGCCACATCCTTTCTCCTTGTGACACTGTTTACACGGCAGAGTAAAGACACCTCTCAGTGTCTGTGATCAACTGAGCGATTTGAGCTCTTCAAGCCTCTCCCTGCAAAGCATTTTCTCCAGCCCCCGTGTTGTTGTGCTGGCTTGTGTCTGTGCAAGCCCACGGACTGGCATTTGTGTGTTGACTGAAACGTGCATGCAGGAGCAGCCTCCCACAGGCAGACACGTGCACAGACAGCACTCGATGCATTAGAGCTCATTTATGGCCCTGCACACAGAGGCACACACAGGCTCACATCACTGGGGGCCGGATGAGCACCCATGGGTGACACACGCTGCTCCTCACCTGGCCTTCTCCCCCATCCACTAACCCTCATCTCTGGGGCTCTTCAGGCAGCCCCTCCTAATCTTTCCCCCAAACCAGGGAGAAGGATGAGGGCAGGGAGAGTGAGCGCCCAGCTGGGGCACTGCAGTCCCACGGCCCAGCTGGCACCCACCCCTTCACATGGGTGCTGTGGCTTGGATCAGTTCATGCCCAGCCAGCACCTGGCAAGCCTCGCTAGAAAATCCTTAGAGAGAGGCAAGGCATTAATTACTATTATTATCATTCTAATTGCACTGCCTGGATTTCTGCTCTCCTTTGCTGGAAGAGCTCCCGTAGCTCAGCGTGGGCCTGGGGAGGACTGGATGGTGGGAGGATGGACTGTGCTGCCTTCCCCGTGGGGTTCAGCAGCTGCAGGGACAGCAGTTTGTTTGCACAACTTCCAGGCTCTGGGAACAGGAGGATTCACTCCCTCACCCTCAGTGATCCCAGGGGGACCTTGCCTGAGAAAAGGGCCAGATTAAAAACCACAGGCTGAACTCTCATACCCCACACAGGATCTGCATTGCTCCCTCACTGTGAAATGATGTTTCATAGACTCACGGGAGATTCTGAGTTGGAAGGGACCGACAGGGATTATCAAAGTCCAACTCCTGGCCCTGCACAGGACCACACCATGAATCACACCAGGTTTATGTGGACTCAGGTTCCTCCCCAGCAAGGAAAGGCAGCAGCTGCTGATCCACATGTATGAGCAGGCTGAGGTCAAGGGGCTTGGAGATCTCTCCAGGGAAGCTCTGTGCTGCGGGAGCAGGGCAGCCCCATCCCCGGGTGTCTGCCGTGCCAAGAGATGGCCTGGGCAGCACGAGATCACTAACCCTGCCTGCCACTACCTGAGGTGCAGGCATGAATCCGTATGGATCTGCCTCTCATGCCGTCCTTCCCTTCACTGCCCAAGCCTGTTCATTCCCTTTTTCCCTGTAACAGGTCCCTCTAACCATATCACAGGACAGTGACCCACTACAGACCCAGCCAACAGCTCTTCCCACACTCCTGATGGTTGATCCTGTCCATCCCAGTGGAGATCCCTGTTCCACCACAAATTCACCATCAGGGAAGTCACATCTCACCAGCCACTCCCAGGCAAGGTCCACAATCACACCTCCTGCAGCACTTTCACCTAAATCCATTGAGTTACCCCCAGAAATGGCTGGGGAACAGTCCCACGTTGTTGGCTGTAGGGGAGACAGCCAGTGATGACAATGGTGACATCCCAGACCACCAGAGCTGCCAGCCACAGGATTGGATCTCTGTGTGGCTCAGCAGCCTCCTGCAAGGATTAATTCACTCAACCAGCCCAGATGTCCCCATTCTAGCTGATGAAAAGCTGTGGCATGGCCCCTGACCTACATGCCAGGGACAAAAGTCACCAAGAAATCCCCCAGGAATCCCTCCAGCCTCCATGCAGCCCAGGAGAAGGTGTCTGGGGGGAGGAGATTGTGCACCAAGGGTCACATCTGTGAGACAGCTGGACAGCCCTGGGGTGCAGGCACCCAACACTCACCCCTCCTCCTCTCCCACACCTGCTGCCTGTGACAGCTCATGGGCAATCCCTCTCCTCCTCCCTGCACACATCTCCCCACCCTGCTGAGAAAAACCCTTCATTTTCCTGCTCATCACCAGCCACTCCATGTGTCCAAAGCAAAACACAGCAATCCCCAGCATGGAGAAACATGTCCCAGCAGCTGCTCCTGCAGGAATGCACAGAACAAGCCTTTGGCACGTGCTGGGGCAGGCTGTGTGAGCCAAACCACGGCTCGGTGCAGGAGCACCCAGAGCACCAAGGCCCAGGGTGACACTGACCCCTCTCCAGCTGCTGTGGCTCCAGTGGAGTGAACAGCCCAACAGCAGCTGGCACAGCCAGGGGTGCCCTTCCCAACACAACCAGCCCTCCTGGTGTCAGGCTCCGGGCAGAGCCCTTCCCCATCACCCAGGGCCTGGCTGGGGGGGGATGGCACCGGGCAGTGCTGGGGATGGACCAGAAAACCACCCGAGCCAGGCGTGCAGGGGAAGGAGCTCATCCCTCAGCCCAGGCTGCTGCTGCAGCAGCGCTCTGCCTCTGCCCGAGGGCACCATCAGCCGGGCACACCTTTCTGTGCCAGGTGAGGCTTTCTGAAGGAGTTTCCTGGCTGGTTGCAGCAGGGGGGGATGCAGGGGGAAAAGCTGGGGGGGCACAGGAGTCCCCCAGCACCACAGTTTGCTGTTCCTGCCCCTGCCACGGCACATCTTCTCTTTGTGAGTTCTTTTAACAGACACTTGAGATAAGACACAGTAGAAATGCTTCAGAGTTTCTTCGGTCTCAAAATGTTTATTAAGTGTTATCTATAAGTTGGCGGCACAGAAAGTGCTTTGTTGTTAATAACAAGGTGCAAATGGCCTCGAGCACCTCTCATCCAGATTATTTATACCTCAGATTGTCCAATTAGGGAGATGTTGCATAGGATATTTTCAATAAAAACCCAATAATCAGTTCTTCTTATCCCGCACTGTGGAACTTTAGAACCAATAGCAGGAAACACAAGTTTTTGGAGAAGAAAGGGGAAGTAGCAAAGGTAAAAAGGAAGTTATAAAACAACACCTAACCCCTCCATTTTGGACACTAGTATTATAATATTTCATAAACCAAAATGTCTACACTTCTACCTAATTCACCCAGTGACATAACCTTAACTATACAGAATTAATTTCAAAGTTATCACACTACAGGGGAAGTCTTTTCCAGGGTTTAAGATCAAATGAGACTTATTTCTGGGGATCATAACTTGTTAAAGCAAAACCAGTGAAATTCTCAGAATTCAGGGTTCCAACACCCCTGCTCATGGGGGCTGCCCTGTTTCCCTTGCCCCAGTGGCCAGAATGTCCTCCCCTGGCAGGACACGAGCGGTGCCTGCCCCGTGGGTGCCCTGGCACAGCGCTGCTCACACCCTGCCCACGCCACAACCAGTGCTGGACCCTGGCCAGCCGTGCTGAGCTGAGCTGGGGCAGGGAAAGCAGCTCAGGGGGGTCTGCAGAACGTTCTCAGCAGGTGACAGGCAGCAGTGACCTCTGCAGCCAGCTGCTTTGTGGCCCTTGTGTTGGGCCTGTCGCAGTAAAGACACGAAAGAAGGAGGCAGAAACCTCTGGAGAGTGAAGGAACAAGTTCTCCAGGCTTCCCCTGCCCATCTTTATTATATATGTGTCTTAAAATTCACTGTGTATTGGAGGAGACAAAGGGCCTCCCCTCAATCACACTGGGCAAAGGAAATGTCCATCAAACTTCTGTGCCCAGGAGAAAGGAATGTAAATAAAAAGATACCGTTCCAATAACATGACTATGTTTACAGAGAATGTGTGAGAACGTAGTTACAAAAGAACGATAACATCCAGAACTGCAGAAGTCAGGGCAACATTGGGCCAGTGGGCAAAATCCAACCCACAGTCCCCAGAGGATGGAGCAGCTCGGGACAGGTTCCAGGAGCAGCCCCTGAGACTGCTCCTGCCAGCAACCTCCCCCTCTGTGCACGGAGGAGAACTGCTCATCCCACCTGCACAGGTCTGGGGGAGTACAGGGTGGTGACAAAATCTGACACCTGATTTTGGTGTGAGCCAGGGCTGGGCCTGGGGAAAAAGTGCCCCAGGGAGGCGGCCAGCCCCTGCCAGCACGGGGACAGCAGTGGGAAAAGCCATCGGTGCATCCTCAGTGCTCTGCTGCCTCCACACCTCCCAGGCTGGGGGATGAGCAGGATGAGTTCTGCACATCCCTGTCCACCCCCAAACAGCTTCTGTGGGGAAACCTGCCAAGGAACCATCACCCACATTTCCCAGGGGGACAGCTGAAGCCTCTGTGCCACCCCAGGGAGCTGTCCTGACACGGAATCCCAGAGGGGCTGGGTCAAGCAGGGGCAGCAGGGAGAGCCTCCAGCACCCAGGGGAGCTACGAGGGGGCAGAGAAACACCCAGAGGGTGCAGCCAGGAAGGCAGAGCACGTGCCTTGGAGAGCCACATGCAGACATTCAGGAGTTTCGTGCATTGATCTGAAAGCCAAGAGCAGAGCAGCGTGTTCCAACAGCACTGAGTCAGAAAGCAAAGGAGGACAGAGCTGCAGTGAGGGATGTACCAGACCCAAATAGCCTCTCCCTTCCCCAAATTTTGTGGCAGTGGGAAAATACATGCTGAGCACTGAAGAGCTGGTTAATAAGCCTTGTCACCCTTGTCTGAGGACAAGGAGGGGAAAAAGCTTGGTGTGCCTGAATTAATAGAGCCAGGATAGCTGTTAACAGCTTGCTCAGCTCCCTGAGAACACGTGGGGGAGGTGGAAACATCCCAGGCAGAGTGTGGGTCCATCACCATGGAGCTCACTCCAGGACACGAGTTCATCCCAGCTAAATCTGCCCAGGCTGATTTTATCCCTCAGGGCTGGAGTTTGCCTTACAGGTCAGCTGCTGCCAAATCTGCCCAACTTTTCCTTTCCCTGAACTACAGCATTGCAGTTTTATTTCCCCTCCCTCCCTTTAATCTGGGAACTTGAGACAGTTTAGGATGAAACCATTTCTTTTACTGGCAGCTCTGTTTCCCAGCAGCACTCACCACCTCTGCACACTCCTGCCATGGGCAAATATTCCAAGCCCAGCCCCATCCACAGCTATTTTCACAGAGTCCTTCTAAAACTGCCTTGCACTGACATTTCAGCCACTGACAACACCTGCCCTAATGGGAGTCAAGGCCAACAAATGCATTCAATTTGTGTTTTTACAGTTACCAAGGTAGAGCAGCACTAGGAGAAGGAGCTTCATATAAAAACACCAGGAGAAGGAGCTTCATATATAAACACCAGGAGAAGGAGTTTCATATATAAATACCAGGAGAAAGAGCTTCATTTGGGTTTGGATCATCTCTCCACCAGACACCTGCCTGACTGCAGCTACAGCCCAACATCTCCCTCCTCCTTTTGGGCAGCTCTGCTGATTTAATTTCACCACTGGCCTCCCTTGCTGCAACCCAAGCACCTGCAGGAGCTGCAGAGAGCTTAAATGAAAAAGCCATTACAGCAAATGCATCTCATCATCCTCTGCAGATACATTCCTGCTCATGGCATCCCGTCACTGGCATCCCTTCCCAGCAGCTTCAGGAAGTAAAGATTGAGGAAGAAATTGAATTCCACACACCCAACACTTTATTTTCTCCTGCTGCCCCTTGTACAACCCCCTCTCCCACCCACCTGGGCACTGCAAGGGCCAGCTGCTCCTGGAGGTCCAGGAGGCCAGGAGAGACCCCTCAGCTACAGGGCAGAGTCTCACCAGCCTGTCCTCCCTCTCTTCCCAAGGCTGACACATCCAGGAAGGGTAGAAATGTTCATCCAGGAGTCCAGAGCATCAGGAAAGTTCCCTACAATAAGACAGGTCTGAGATCAAGGCAGAAGAATCATCCTGGGTGAGACAGGGTGAGGTACAGCCTGGGGATCTTCTGGCAGGTCTGCAGCCCATGGGGTTAAGGTCTGGGTGACCAACACTGCTCAGCAGAACTCAAACAAGGACTGACAGTCCTGGTAGAGCCTAAATCAACATCTCAGAGCCCAGGGGCTGGGATCCAGCTGAGGCTGTGGATGCCCTGCCACTCCAAGCAGCTCCCATGGAGCTCCCAGCCTGCAGCTGGTGGGTGCTTGTGGGGGCTTCCCTGGGCCTGCTCACCCCTCAGCAGGACTGGGTGCTCAGGAGGGTGCTGGGGTGAGCAGAGGGGGCTGCTGAAGGTCATCAGGGACTGCTTTGAGGAGGCTGCTCCAGGAACCTCTGGGGGAGCTGGATTCTTTGCAGAACTTTCTCAAGCCAACCACCAAACTGCTGCTGTGACCTCACGGGGAGGCTGCCCAGCCCAGTGTGACTGAGACAGCAGGGACTGTGCTGGGGACAAGGGGCTGCTCTGCTCTGCCACAGCCTCTGCTGCCTCCTCTCCTAGGAGCAGGACAGACCTGCTGCCTCCTCTTACACCCATGGGAATCCCCAACTCACTCTAAGCTGCTCACCTTGAGGCCATTTGTTCCCTGTGCCCCTACAAACACCCCCAGGCTGTGAGTGCTGCCCCAGGACTCTGCATTGCTCAGGATTGCTCTGCTTTGCACCATCCAGATTTGTTCTTTTCTTTTCAGCAGCAGCTGTGCCCTGCCATGGTAACAGGCTTTCCTGGAACAGCTGAGCACTGCATCTTCCCAGCAGTGAGGCAGCAGCAGGTCTCAGGCAGCCTGACCCTTCCCCAGAGCCCCTGGGACCAAAAGTCAGCTCGGATGTGAGGGGGGTTTGGCAGCAGCAGTGCAAGGAAAACCACTCTGCCAGGTCACTGCTGCAGCAGCCTCTCAGCAAGACACTGCTGGCACCCAGGGTGCCCCCAGGGACTCCCCAGACAGCCCAGCTCCAGCTCAGCTCGGGCTCTTGGGGCTCTTTCACCCCCATTTCTGGGGACCAAACGGAGCTCAGAGCAGTTGGCTGCAAACCAGCAGCAGCCTGGGGGCCGGGCTTGGACCAGGAGAGCCACTCAGGGTTAGGGGGCTTAGGGCCCAGGAGCCCCAGCCAAACCTCTCCCTGACTCTCTCTCCAAGGTGCCTGCCCCCTCCACTTGCATTTCCAATAATTGCTGGTAATGAGCTGTGTCTCTCTGCGAGCTGAGAGCCTTCGAGATCAAAGATGCTTTTACACAAACCAAAATATGATCAGTGGCCTTGAAAGGCCAGACTAAGCTTCTGAGGGGAAAAAATTCAATTTTCTGTAGATCTAATTTGAAACCATTTTAATGCTCATTAAGATGGAGGGACCCAAGCAGATTGTGTGGGCTGGAAGACAGGGAGAGAAAAAAAAGGAGTTATTATTGACATTTTAGTTTAGGTCTTTATTCTATCCAGAGCTCCCCACTTCTGGGCAGCAGCTTTGAGTAATGCTATTGTTAGCACCAGAATTGTAATTCCAATGTCCTTTTTATAACTGGCTCAGAGAGAAAATAAATCCTGAAGGCTTTGACTAAATTCAAAGAAATGCAATTTATAGTGGTAAAAAGAGATCTGAAAAGGGAGAAACGTGCTGTTGTTCCCTGTCACGGGGTGGCCACGATGCACCTGCAGCTCCTTCCTGGGGTGCTCGGTGGTGGGGGTGAAGGAAGGGACTCCAGGGGATACCTGGATGAGGATATGAGGATGTGAGGACATGAGGAGGTGAGGATATGAAGATTTCAGGATATGAGGATGTGTCCCAGCTTGGCTGCTCACTGGAGCCTTATCCCAGAGCCGCCCATCCCTCTGCTGGGTCCCAGCCTGGCCACAACTGTCCCTGGGGTACCCTGTCCCTGGCAGCACCCAGCTCTG
The DNA here is from genome assembly GCA_013398175.1 of Climacteris rufus. Taxonomy (NCBI): domain Eukaryota; kingdom Metazoa; phylum Chordata; class Aves; order Passeriformes; family Climacteridae; genus Climacteris; species Climacteris rufus. Next base: position 52,422 of record VZRZ01004920.1, read on the forward strand.
TGCCTCCAGCCCCAGGATGGGATGGGGACCGGCTACAGCCCCTCGGGGATTTTATTCACCACTATCTGGGAGTGCTTGTGGGGAAATAGAAGATTTGGTAAAGGGAGGTGCATCTGCCCCATGGGAGAGGGTGCAGGGTGGGCACAGCCAGAGCCTAAACCAAAGGAGCTTGGCTTTTTGGTTTGCTCTGGTGCTTTTCACCCTAAAAGTGTTGCTGACAGTTCTGGCTGATGCAGGCAAAGATTCTGTTTCAATCTCCTCACAACCAACTAGCTTGAATTTTGCTTTGCAGCAGCATGAAATGATTTGGAGTGTGTTAAGTAGTTTTCCTTCACCTCCTAGGATTTCATTATACTTCTGTAAGGGTGTAAGAAAGCAAAATCAAACCTGGGATCAGGTTGTCTGTTGGTTACAGTCACTTCTCTCGCATTGTGTTGCAGCAGCTGCTGGATTTGTGGCTCTCAGGCATCTTCATCAAAGAGTCACAAAGATTCCTCCCTGCCATTCCTGTCCTGCGCCCGCAGGGAGCAGCAGCGGCCCGGAACGGCCCTGCCGGGGACACCGGGATGGTCTTGAGAATGTCCCTGATAACACTGACCCACCCGGGAATGTCCCTGGGAATGTCCCTGATAACACTGACCCACCCAGGATGGTCCCTGGGAATGTCCCTGATAACACTGACCCACCTGGGAATGTCCCTGGGAATGTCCCTGATAACACTGACCCACCCGGGATGGTCCTGGGAATGTCCCTGATAACACTGACCCACCCGGGATGGTCCTGGGAATGTCCCTGATAACACTGACCCACCCAGGATGGTCCCTGGGAATGTCCCTGATAACACTGACCCACCTGGGATGGTCCTGGGAATGTCCCTGATAACACTGACCCACCCGGGATGGTCCCTGGGAATGTCCCTGATAACACTGACCCACCCGGGATGGTCCCTGGGAATGTCCCTGATAACACTGACCCACCCGGGATGGTCCTGGGAATGTCCCTGATAACACTGACCCACCCGGGAATGTCCCTGGGAATGTCCCTGATAACACTGACCCACCCGGGATGGTCCCTGGGAATGTCCCTGATAACACTGACCCACCCGGGATGGTCCTGGGAATGGCCTGGGTGACACTGACCCACCCGGGATGGTCTCTGGGAATGTCCCTGATAACGCTGACCCACCCGGGATGCTGTTTCAGGAATTCCCTGGGTGACACTGACCCCCCCGGGATGGTCCAGGAATTGGCCTGGGTGACATTGACCCACCCGGGATGCTGTTTCAGGAATTCCCTGGGTGACACTGACCCCCCCGGGATGGTCCAGGAATTGGCCTGGGTGACATTGACCCACCCGGGATGCTGTTTCAGGAATTCCCTGGGTGACACTGACCCCCCCGGGATGGTCCAGGAATTGGCCTGGGTGACATTGACCCACCCGGGATGCTGTTTCAGGAATTCCCTGGGTGACACTGACCCTTCCACCCCTGGATGCTCCCTGGGGAAGGCCCTGGATAACACTGACCAGCGTTCTGTCCCAGGATGGGTTCCACCTGGGATCCTGGCCCTGCTCCCACCCATCCCAGTCCAGCACAGAGCACCAGGCAATGCTNTGACACTGACCCACCCGGGATGGTCCTGGGAATGGCCTGAGTGACACTGACCCACCCGGGATGGGGATGGAAATAGGGACACTGTAGCCCCTGCCACAGCCTCAAGCCTCAGCCCAAGGGCTGCCTCCACCCCCAGCCCCTCACTGAACCCCACAACCCCACCTCCAACAGCAGCAAACCCAGCAAAACTGTTGGAAAAGCTCTTGTGGGAATGTGCCGTTGTCCTTGTTTCCCCTGTGCTGCAGGCCCAGTGGGTGGGAACACTTCTGCTGTAGGAAAAACCCCAAAACCCTGACAATATGGTTTCTGGCCCATTTTGACCTCACAAAGCACGAGTGAGGAGATCTGTGTGTGGCAGAGGATGGCATGACAGTGTCCAAGCACACAGCAGCTCCAGGCTCATGGGGACAGGACTGATCCCAGCTCAGGGAAAAGCCCTGGTAGTGGCTTTGGGAGAGTCCCTGGATTGCCCCTGGAGAGGACAGTCCTTGGCTGCAGGGGAACTGCTGGGTGAGACCCAGGAACAGCCACAAAGTGTTTGGATGTCCCACAGGGCTGTGTCCATCCACAGATGATTCCATGTTGGGGATGAGAATTCACGTGATTCCCCAAATTTGACAGTGTCTGTTCAGCACAGTCTGATGAAAGCTGAAATATTTCAGCCACTGGCACAGCCAGGGAAACACACATGAGTCTTCCCACTCCACATTTAGCTCTTTATTGATTTTCCAGCTGCATCCATCAGTCACTGCCCCAGTGCTCACATTACCCATTAAAGACATCACAGAAATGAGAGGAAAACAAGACAGGGTTGTGGTTTTGATGAAAAACGTTAAACATCCCAAACAGCAACTTCTGAAAGGAAAATTTATCCTTTTTAGGGTGGGGACTGGGTTACATTTATTCTTGAACAGCTCAGAGGCACTGATGGCTCCTGGCTGCTTGAGGTCCAGGGCTCAACCCTCTCCTGGCTCCCGTGGCCCTCATTCCCTGTGCCACTGGAGGGACTCAGGGCCTCCATTCCAGCTTGTCAGCTCTGTCAGATTCAAGGATAAACACAAAACCAGTTTCAAAATCCACAGGACTGCACTGGAGTGGACATGATGTCCTCTGCCCACACTGCTGCCTCCCCCTGCCCTGTTGGTGACTGCAGCTCTGTCACACCCTGCAGCTCTGTCACACCCTGCAGCTCTGCCCCAGGGACCTGCCCTGCCTGGCTGAGGTGTCCCTGGGCTCCGAGGGATGAATCCTGTGCTTGCATCCAACATCCCCACAGCTGCACTGTGGAGGGAGCCAAGGGCCTGGGACTGGAGATGCTGATAATATCCAGCTACAAGGAAAGGCCCTGCCTGGGAGTTTTACTCCATCAATATGATAGGACAAGAGGGAATGGCTTGAAACTGAGAGAGAGTAGGTTTAGATGAGATATTGGGAAGGAATTCTTCCCTGTGAGGGTGGGGAGGAATTCCACATCCCTGGAAGTGCCCGAGGCCAGGCTGGACAGGGCTGGGAGCAGCCTGGGACAGCGGAAGGTGTCCCTGCCCATGGCAGGGAGTTGGGATAAGATGGGCTTTAAGGTCCCTTCCCACCCAACCCATTCTGTGATCCTATAAACAAATCTGTGACCTGCACCTTGCAAAGAGCCTCCAACACGAGAAGCTGCAGCTGCTCTGGTTCCCCAAGGCAGTGCCTTGCCGTGGGGTGGGGGCTGTCCCCAGGCTCCCCCAGGGGAGGGGAGGGGAGGGCAGTGCCGGCTGTGCTGACTCAGCAGCACACACCCTGTGTAAACGCCCGCCAGCTGCCGCCCCGGCCGCTGTTTGCTCAGCCCGCACTGCTCTGTTTGCCTTTGGGATCACGCTGGAAGGAGATGGCCTTTGGGCCAGAAAATGGGGCAAGGCAGCTGCAGACACCTGCCTCAAGGATCCTTCAGCGTCTCCACTCCTCCAGCTCCTGCTCAGGCTGCTCAGTAGCTGCAACCCCCCAGCAACACCCAAATTAAAACCTCCATGGAGCCCTAGGGGCGACAGAAAAACGCACTCACCCTGGCATAACCCTGCTGCCACGCAGCCAGGAAAATTATTTATTATCATTTCCTTGCAACAGAGATACGGGGAAAAAAAAGCACCCACCCACCCTGCTGTTTGCAGGTGCAAACAGCAGCAGCTGCAGCATCCACGGAGGGATCTATGTACATCACAGTGTAAAGTCCATCGGGAAAAAAATTCAATCCAAGTTTAAAATAAAAAAAAAAAGCCTCACGACCTAAAACCAGGAACCAGAAAAAACAAAGTGGTTGAGAAAACAGGTTGGGCCCCTCCCTCTTGCTAGAAAATAGATATTTCTAAGGCCACGTTTCACAGGAGCAGGAGCGAGGTTCCCCCAGCGCCCGAGCTCGCCGGGTGCCGCGGGAGGAGCCGCCGCAGGCCCCAGGCAGCGCCAGCCTCAGTGCTCGGCGTAGTCCTTGGTCTCCACGCCGCTCTCGTCCAGCACCGTGGTCCTCATGATGGCCTCGGTGACGGCGTAGGGGTCGCAGTTGGCCGCCGGCCGCCGGTCCTCGAAGTAGCCGCAGCCGTCCTGGCCCACCTGGCGCGGGATGCGGATGCTGGCGCCGCGGTTGGCCACGCCGGCCGAGAACTCGAAGATGTTGGAGGTCTCGTGGTGGCCGGTGAGGCGGCGCGAGTTGTCCCGGCCGCCCCGCGGGTCGTACACGCAGATGTGGTAATCGTGCCGCCGGCTCAGCTTCTCGATGGCGGCTTCGATGTGTCTGTGGTGGGGGAGATTGGTCAGGGGGTGGCACCCTGGGCAGGGATGGGGACAGCGCAGGGGACGCTCTCATGGGATCAGCAGCTCTTCAAATAGTGAGCTGGGACAGCCCCGACCCTGCCTGCAGCACACAGGAAGGGAGACGCGCTCCCACAGGGCCCAACCTCCCAGGTACATCCCAGGGACACCCATAGGATTCACCTGAATCCTGAGCCTCCCCTTGAGACCGCCCGGACTCACTTGAGGCCCCCCTCCCTGCGCATCTCCTCCGTGCTGTAGTTGGTGTGGCAGCCGGCGCCGTTCCAGTTCCCAGTCATGGGTTTGGGGTCCAGGGTGGCCACCACCCCAAAGTCCTCACAGACGCGGTGCAGGATGAACCGAGCCATCCACAGGTGATCCCCCATCTCGATGCCTTCACACGGGCCCACCTGGAATTCCCACTGGAAGGGGAGGGCAGATGCACGGGTAAGGATGGGCAGGTGGGTGCCCCCCCAGCCACCACCTCCCTGCTGCTCCCAGCCTGGGCTACGGCTGAATGTCACCCTGGGAACCAGCAACAAGGATGGGGAGCATCGAGTCAAGCAACAGGACAGCTCTAACATGCAAAAAAATGGGAATAAACTGCTCATAGATAGAGCAAATCTGAGAGTTTTCAAACCAAAACAGGTAAATAAGCACCACGTCCGACTGAGGCTGGTGCTGGAGCTCCTGGGTGTGCAGGACCCCCGGCCCACACTGCAAACAGGGCAGAGAAGTGATGAGGAGCCTGTTTGTGCTTCCCAGGGCTGCTCCCTGCCCTGCTGGAGCCAGCCTTGCACCACCCACGGTGACTGAGCCCAGGGTGCCGTCCCACGGCAGCTGGCATGGAACAAACAGAGCCCAGGATGCAGAAAGCAGCCAAGAAAGACCCTGAAGGAGGCAGGGCAAACAGCAGGGTCGGTAGAAGCCCTGCCTCAGCTCCAGGGCAGATAAGCCCAGGCTTATCTCAGCCACATCAGCAGCAGCAGTCAGCGCCCCGCAGTCGGTCAGTCTGGCCACCTGCCTAATGCAATCAGGGACTTCTGCTCATTCCCAGGTAAACCCAAACCTCCCCCAGCCACTCCCAAGCCATGTCCCACCCCAGCTTCCCGGCTCCAGGCAGTGGAACAGGGCTCAGACTCCTCACCCTCGCAGCTCCCGCTGTGCCCCGATTCCTGCTCCACAGAGAAGCTCCCTGCTCTGCTCCAGCTGCCACAGCTCAGGTTGAGCTGTGCAAGAAGCTCGGGGGTGATTTAGGAGAAAATTAAATGTACATTTTCATCCTAGCAGTGCAACTGCTCCCATGCGAGCAGTCACTGGATTCGGTGTTCCAGAGGAGCTGGGAGTTGCTGGGTTATTCCAGCCTCAGGATAACTCCAATCCAGCACTGGAAATGGGCCTTGTGGGGCCATCCACACCTACCTGGGAGGGCATCACCTCTGCATTGGTGCCACAGATCTTCACCCCCGCGTAGAGACAAGCCTTGTAGTGGGACTCCACGATATCACGCCCATACACCTTATCTGCTCCAACCCCGCAGTAATAGGGGCCTGGAAAGAACAAGGAGTCAGCACCCAAGGACAGCTCTGGGGAGCAACAACAGCGCTGCAGCACAACCCCACACTGTCTGTACCTGCTGCCATGGGCAGAGGATTTATGGCAATTAAAATGTTTCCCTCCACGGGGCATCAAGCCACTGACACCGAGTCCAGGAGCAGCAGCACGAGCAGCTCATCTGTGCAACCTCAGCCTTATCGGAACTTGTAACGCTTCCCCTGGAAGGTGGCCAGGAGATAAGGACAGCTCGGTCTGCCCCCGGGCACCTCCCTGACCCTCTGAGCACATCAAGCGTCCGAGATTGCTCTGACAACAGCTCACATTGTTCACAGAAAACCCAGCTCGCCGGGGTTTGAGATCTTCCCCATTCAAGCAGCTCAGGCAAAGATCTTCCCGCCTGGGGGAAGGCAGATGTTGCAAGCGGCCGGTGCGCGCACAAATCAGGTTGGGAAAGCTCTCCCGGGAGGCAGCGGAGGAGCTGGCTCCCGTCTGCAGGAGGGCACGAGGTGCCGTGCCAAGCCCTTTCCCCAACAGCCACGGGGAGGTTTTTGCAGCCCGGTTCTCCAGCCCTGCCGAACGAGCCGTGCAGCCGAGCTGTTTGTGCGGGCAGAGCCCGGCGGGAGCCGCGGGCACCGGGTGCTCCGGGCAGGCAGCTCCGGCCTGGGGTCATCCTGGGGGTGGGAAGCAGCAGGGTGGGAGCTGAGGGCAGCATTTGAGCTGGGCAGGGAGGGAGCTCTTACCCTGCGGGCCGGGGAAGCCGTTGTCGGGCCAGCCGTAGGGGTGGCCATTGATGCCCAGCAGCGTGTACTCCTGCTCCATCCCGAACCAGGGGTGGCTGTCCTTCACCAGGTCCATGACTTTCTTACACGTGTGTCTCAGGTTGGTCTCTGGGAGCAGAGAGGTGCGGGTCAGAGCCTGCTGTGAGCAGCACCCACCACGCTGCGCTCCCTCCCACTCCTAGAGGGGCTCCACCACTGCCAAGTGCTTCCCACAGAAGCTGGTGAGTGAATCCCCCCTCTGCTCACCAAATTCCTCCATCACCAGAGCATCAGGCCACAGGCCAAGAGGGTTTAATTACACTATTCCTCAAATCACTGCTGATGGTCCATGAACATCCTCCTCTTATGCACAGACACCAGAGCCCTACCCCAGCCCCGTCCTCCAGCTGACCGGGGAACAGGGACTGTATATCCTCCATCACTCCTTCACCCCCAGCCTCTTTCTACCAGCCTCATCTTAATTATCCTTATCTTTCTCCAGCTCCATGGTTTTGGTTGGCATCCAGACTGCCTGGCTCTGCCTCGGCCCTTCGAGGTGCTCAAGGCAACTGGGGCTCTGCCAGGAAAACACAGATACCAGAGAACCATCCAGGCCAGGCAAGGGGAATGAGAGCTTGGGCAGCCAGCAGGGGAAAGGCTGAAATGCTGCTGTCACAGGGACAGGCAGCCTCGGGGCTGCACACTCTGCCTTCACTTGCAATAAAAGCCCCAGAGCAGCTACAACCGAGCGTGGGGCTGGAGGGAAGAAGTGGCAGACGGGGAGAGAGGGAAAGAATTTCTTCCCCTGAGCCCACAGAGCCCTTGGGGTGCATGGGAACCCGGCAGGGGAAGGGCTGGAGGCTGCGCCCTCCCGCCAGCAGGGAGCTGAGCCGAGCTCTGCCCAGGAGCTCTCTGTACAAACCGCTCCAGCGGAGGAGCTGCCGGGCAGGACTCTCAACCAAAACACTTCCCCCCACCCGTGGCTGAAAGGCAGGACGCTGTCTGAGGAGGAATCAGCCCCGTCTTTCACCACCGCTGCCCGCAGCCCCCGCTCTCCCGGTGCATCACCCCGCAGATGCTCCCTCCCTACCCCTCACACCCAGCGGGGCCACAGCCCTGCTTGACTGGCAAATATCGGCTTATTTGCCGGCAGATATCCCCTCCGGGAGCCCCTCGGCTGTCCCTGAACACAGGCTCCCCTTCCTGTGCCTTTATCAGCGGGACAAGACGGCGGCCGCGGCCGCAGCCTCCTGCCCGCGGCGATAAGGCCGGGAGCGTCCTGGGGCTCCCTGCGAAAGGTCACTGAGCAAGGACACGCCGCCTCAGCATCTCCTCCTGCCTTTCCTGCAGCCTCCCCGCACGGGAGAGCCACAGCCCCGGATTGTCCCCAACGCCTGTGGCCAGCGCCGGGAGCGAGCTCCTCGCCCCGCTGCGCTTCTCCTCGCCCCGCTGCGCTTCTCCTCGCCCCGCGCCCCCCAAACAGGTCCCTGCCAACATCCCCCGTCGCCAGCGCCTGCATTCGGAGCCTCGGGCCAAGCGCTCGGTGCTGAGCTGTGCCCCGGGGCCGGAGCAAGCGGCACCCCAAAGAACGAGGGGGGGACCCTGGGGAGCCGGGCGCGCTCACCTGCGGGTTTCCTGTTGTACTTCAGCACTTCGCACAGCACCAGCTTGTTGGGGTCCAGGCAAAAAGGGTCCCTGAACATGCAGACGGGCACCAGGAACATGTCGCTGTTGGAGCCCTCTGCCTGTGCCGTGCTGGAGCCGTCGAAATTCCACTCGGGGACATCTGCGAGGCAGGAGCGGGACAGAGGGAGTGAGCTTGGGAACAGGTCCGCATAGGGATTGTGCCAAGCGCTGGTGGCGCAGATTCAAGGTGGAGCACCCAAAGGGCGCTGAGTGCCGCGGGATGGTGGCCATAAAGGTTTTCTTGCACGTCCCTGGAGCCCGTGGGTGCCCCCTGAGCATCAGTGCGTGCCCCCCGCCCAGCGCCATCAGGCACGGGCAGGATCAGCCCCGGGCACTCCTCCTCCCTGTGCCAAACCCCTTCCAGATGCCGACACGTCTCCCATGCCTGTTTGCCTGCTGGAAAGGGGCGAGGAGCTCATCCTCCCCTTCCCACCCAGCGCTAATAGCAGAGATTAGCGGATTAAGCAAACCGCAGGGACGCAGGTTGGGCATTTACCCTGCTGTTGGTGCAACCCCACCGGGCAGCTGCACCGTGTGTCACCGGTGCCACGCAGCCAGCGAGAGCCAGTCCCAACTCCCACTGCCCACCCCACCCCAGAACTTTTCCCAGTCCACGCTCAGGGCCCTGCACCCCCCAGAGGGACAAGCAGCAGCGTTACCTTCGATGCTCTTGGGCTCCCTATCGAGGGTTCTGCTCTTGCAGCGCACGCCCTCCCCGCTGCCGTCGATCCACACGTAGGTGACCTGAACCCTCCCGTCCTGGGGCAGCCGCATGTACTGCTCCCGCACCAGCTTGTTCAGCCTGGAGCTGTGCGACACCGACATGGCCACGGCCCTGCGGGGGGGCGCGGGTCAGGACCACGCCACCCCCGGGCCCCCAAACCCCGTCC
>VZRZ01004920.1:64867-84550 GCA_013398175.1 Climacteris rufus
ATCCCATTCCATTCCCATCCCCAACCCCATCCCATCCCCATCCCATTCCATTCCCATCCCCATCTCTCCTGCAGAGCTGCAGCCCCCGGGCTCAGCCTCAGGGCTGGAGGAGGAGGGGCTGATGCAGAGCTCTCCGACCCAGCAGGGAGCACAGAGATGGATCTGCATCCCTTGGGACGCATCAAAAACCCCACCCCGGGAGCTGCCTCTCCAGAGCCTGATGTGCTGCATCCTTCTCAGACAGCAGGACCAGCAGCAGTGAGCTCATTGTGTTCGTGGCCGAGGGTTCAGCCCAGAGCCTGCACCTTCCTGACACAACTGGGTCTGGGAGAGCCTCATTTTATTCCCAGTGAAAGCTCTGCCTCCCCTCCTGGCTGTGCCCCCCTGTGCAGGAACTCCCCAAAGCCTGAGTGGGCTCAAACCAGGGAGAAAAGAGACAAAATCCAGGCTGTGTTCATGCTCACCAGCAACATGGACTGGGAAGCAGAGCTCCTCTGTGAACAGCAGGAATTACCGAGCACCAAAACACCCAAAAGGGGAAGACAGAGCAAACACCACTAATCCCTCACCTGCTCAGAGCCCACCCAGCCCCGAGGGTGAACAGGGCGTGTTTGTGGCTGGTTGGGGCAGCAAGGACAGCAGCAGCCAGGGCAGCACAGCCACGGAATCCCAGGATTGGTAAAGGTGGAAAGGACCCTCGAGCCCAGCTCTCACCCCATCCCTCCCAAACACACCAAATTAGTTCATACCAAAAAGGATTTTAGCAAGCAGGGAAAAGTTTGGTTTCTGTTTCTGCCAAATAACACTGGGCACCTGCTTAGTCAGTTTTTCCTGGGGTCATATCTTACCTCACCACAGTCTCAGGCCAGGCATTTCTATAGCAACAGCTCTGTTACCCCAATAACACCAAACACAATTCACACCCGAATCCTGGAGGCTCTGGAATAACATTTCAGCCCAGCCCAGCCCATGCCCTGCAATCAGCAGGGCCCTGCTGCTCCCCTCCTGGCCAGGTACAGTCAATATTGACCTCCTGACTCCGGGGAGCTGTCACCGGCCCAAGGTCGAGGGCAGGGAAGGGAGCAGGGCTGTCCTTGCAGAAGTAAAAGGTCACAGATTAAGTCTCCAGAGGACTCTGCAGAAGCCCATTCAGAGCTGCAGCACCGAGGAGTTTCTGGTGCAAAGGATGGCAGAAGAGCAGCTGATTCTGCTTTGCTGCTGCAGCCCAGCCCAAGCATGACCTCTGCTGTGTTCCCTGGGATGCCACATTACCCCGTTCCCACAGGGATGCAGGATGCAGCAGGGCTCTTCCCCTTCCCAGTGCCTTCCTATTTTGGGGGGATGGATCAGTCTGCAGGCAGCAATGCCCAGAGACCCCTCCTGGGGAGACCTGGCCAAGGCCTCAATACTTCCAGTTTTTATCTCTCTGACTTTGAGGCTTTATCAGCCCAAGCATTTTCCAGCCTTGCCAAAATACACCACAGATTTTTTTTTTGCTTTGATAGGAATAATAAACCCTTAGTACATTTTTCAGATTGAAAATCTTCAGCAACACAAGCTGTTCTACCTCCAAGGGGTTCAACATGGACTGATTTACCTCCTGGGGTGATTTTTACCACCCAGCTACAGCCTGGTGCTTCAGCAGGGCACGGGGCTGGGCCTGGGCTGGCAGATCCCTCCCCACCCTTGCCCAAGAGGGATCATCCCTGGGCACACCAAAAGCAGGGAAAGTGGGATGAAGAATTTGGTTTTTACTCTAAATCATCCTCCAGGATGCTGCTCAGAACTGAGGGAGTTTCTCCCTGGTGGTTAAAGCCCCAAAGCATCTCCCAGAGTCCTGGACCACGGAGCCCCACTGACAGCATTTCCTCTCCCCAGGCTGGGTCTGAACAGCCCATGATGTTTTTTGTCCTGCCAAACAGTTTGGTGGGGAGATTAGAGGGGAGGCAAAGAGCAGGAGCAGGGTGGAGGAGCCCAGCACAAACACCATAAAGGGATTAGAGGGGCTGGGGGCAGAGCAGGTGGGAATTTTCCTGCCTGCACTGTGCTGGAAGAGATGGCTTTTTTCAGCTGAGGAAACCAGGGGGAGGCTGGGGGAAGGTGCTGGCCCAGCAGGAACTGCCTGGGAGTGTGCAGGGTCCTGGGATGTGGCAGGAGGTGCCCAAGGGGGTCAGTCCCACACTGAAGGGCTCAGCAGAGACCACCCAGTGCCCAGGGGGCTGTGCTGGCATTCCCCTGTCCCCAGTACACAGCCACGTTCACACTGCTCCTCTAAAACAGCTGAACTGGCAGTTCTCTACAGTTAATACACATTTAGGCACCAGCACATCTCCTTATGTCTGGATTTGCACCCAAACCACTTTCCCTTCACTCAAGCAGCGCTGCCATACCTGTGTGCACACACACACAAATACATGGATGCACAAACACTCCATGGTTTATGACCCTGAGGAACCCACAGCCCCAGCTCCAACAGCACCTTGGTGGCCACCAAAGCACCCAGCACCAGCCCTGGAAATCTGGGATCCTCCCAGCTGGGCTCACAGCACCCAGCACCAGCCCTGGAAATCTGGGATCCTCCCAGCTGGGCTCACAGCACCCAGCACCAGCCCTGGAAATCTGGGATCCTCCCAGCTGGATTCACAGCACCCAGCACCAGCCCTGGAAATCTGGGATCCTCCCAGCTGGATTCACAGCACCCAGCACCAGCCCTGGAAATCTGAGATCCTCCCAGCTGGGCTCATCCCACCCATTTCCCCCAGGGGCAGGACAGTCCAGCCCAGCTCCTCTTGCTCTTGTGGGAAATCCAGGAGAGCCCAAACCATGATTTCCTTCCTCTATTCCCCTGCTAGGGCTCCAGATCCAGCAGCACCAGTGCAGGCAGGGGAGAAGCCCATGGCAGAGGGTCCTCCTGGGCACAGTGGGGGCTTCAAACCCTGCTCTGAGCCAGGCAGGGACTTCGAGCAGGTTCCTGCTGTTCTCCAGCCTTCCCAGACATGCAAGGGGGGTATTTGGCCCAGGGTGAGTGTAGCTGCCCCTCCACATCACATCCAGGGATGGGCACTTGTCCTGGAGCAGCCCAATGGCACGTGGTGGAGCTTTGTCCCTTCCTCCCCAGCTTGGGGTTGGCAGCTCCTGGCTCAGCTCTCCTGTCAGGGAGAGCACCTCAGCAGGTAACACCTCAAACAGCCACTGACTGCACAGGTGAGGAACCTGCTGGAGGTCCCAGAGAAAGCCCACTGGGAGCCAAGGTCTGCCCTGCAGCCTCCCAGCTCTGGTGGGAGCTCCCAGGGCCAGCCCAAGGTCCCTCACAGCACACATGTTGCATTGGGGTCTGTTTGCAGAAAGTTCTTACAAATTGTTGTCACAGAATCCCAGGATCACTGAGGTTGGAAAGACCTCCAGGATTGTTGAGTCCTGAGCCCTGAGTGCCACATCCAGGCCTTCCTGGAACACCTGCAGGGATGGGGACTCCAAACCCCCCTGGGCAGCCCCTGGCAATGCCTGACAATCCTTTCCTTGAAGAAATCCTTCCTGCTGTCCAACCTGAACATTCCCTCTCCTCCTGGCCCTGTTCCCTGGGAGCAGAGCCCGACCCCCCTGGCTGCCCCTCCTGGCAGGGATTGTCAGGCTCCCCTGAGCCTCCCTTTCCTCAGGCTAAACAACATTTTGGGGGGTATTTTCAGCTCCAGGGATGTGTGTGCTTGTGTCAGAGTAAGGCTGCTCCCACAGGCAGCAGAAAGGGCTCAGAGCAGATCTGCCCTGAGCATCCCCACTGCTCCAGCCCACAGAGAGAACAAACCCCAGGTACAAACCCCAAACAGCTTCCCCCTGTAAGACTTTCATTTGAATTTCCTTTTGAACCCTGTGACAGTCACTTCAGGCTGTAGGAAATGAAATTGGGGGAAAAAAGAGGGGGCAGGTGACATATGCCCAACCTGAGGAAACCACGGCGAGAGGGGCTCTGGCTACACAGCCACACTCTGCTGGCTGCCAGGGCAGGGAGAGCAGCACAGGCACGGGCAGGAACACAAAACCCACTGGACAGGTGAACAAGCAGCCTGAATTTCACCTGAGCCTTCCCTGGGGTCACCCACAGCCCAGAAGGCACAAAGCAGGGCTGCCCCAGCCCAGGGGGAGCAGGCCAAGGCACCCCAGGGCTTCTCAGGCAGCAAAAATAACCAATTTCCCTGGGATTTCTGCAGAGGAGGATGTGGTGGGGTCTGACTCACAGGGGGAACTTCTCTTTCATCTCTGTAGGCAAAGAAAGCACGAGCTGGAGCTCCCCATGCTGGAGCCAGGAGCCTGTCCCAGGGGTCCCACCCAGCCCTGGGCTCCAGGGAAAGGACAAGGGACAGAAGGAGAGGAAATGGATTCAGGTTGCACCAAGGGAGGCTTAGATTGGATATTAAGAAAAAAAATCGTTGAAAAGATTGTAAAGCACTGGCACAAGCTGCCCAGGGAACTGATGGAGGCACCCATCCCTGGAAGTGTTCAAAAAAACGTGTGGCTGTGGAGGGCATGGTTTAGTGGTGATTCTGGGTTGATGGTTGGGCTTGATGATCTTACAGGTCATTTCCAAGCCTAATGATTGTAGAATTCTGTCATTGCTGCCCTGTGACATCCCACCCCAGGCCCCAGCCACAATCCCAGGATGCAACCCCAGGCATTTCTGGCCGACAGCATTTATTTTATCAAACCCAAACATGAAAAATCTCAAAGGCCATAAAAACGCCTGTAGCAGCAGAGTGCTCAGAGCAGAGTCTACATAACCACCTAAAAGATGAACCACCTTTGAATGTAAACAGAACTGCCAGCAGCTGATGCAGCCGGGCAAGCCCCAGCCTCCCTGCCCAGCTGGTTTCCCAGCCTGTGTCCTGTTTGGCAACCCCATCCTGCAGCCTCCCACTGAGGCACAGCTTTCTCACTTCCCTCCCTGCTCCCACGGGGCCCTGGCTGTGCCAGCTGGGTGTTCCAGGCAGGGTGACCTCGTCTGGCAGAGTCAGGAGGGGATTTTTCCCCCAGAAGAGAGGAGGAGGCTCTGGGCTGGTGGTTTTTGGTCTGTGGGTGCTTGCCCAAGCCCAGTGCTTCTCCCTGCAGTGTCATCTCCCTGCAATCACATGCTTTCAGGAGCTGGAGCTTTAAAGGGGGAAGAATAATTAAGCACTTTTAAGGCAACTTTAGAGCGTGCAGGATTTGGCCTTTGATACACAGAGCAAGGCTGCCTTGAAGAGGTGCCAGGTCTGAGGCCACTGCTGCAGCAGGGTAGATATTTGGGGGGCAAAAGCTTTGTTTTCCACAGAAAATCACCTTGCTGCCAGCTTATTTCAGGCTTTTGCACAAAGAAAAGGTAAATAATGCAGAGCAAAGCAGCTGGGTGTGCTCCAGCACTTTGGGCAGTGGGTGTGAATCCAGAGTCTGTACCTCAGTTCAGATCCTACAAAGGCACAACCTTGCTGAGGTTTTAATGTGAATTTAAACCAAATCCAGAGCCCTAAGAACTCCCTTCTTCTGGGGGAAAACACTGTCTGATCACTTCAATTTGGCCTTGTTTGGCCCTTTTGCAAATAGATTGGCCCCGAATTCCTTCTTCTCCCCAGCAGAGCATCCCCATCCACGCTGGTCATCCCCTTCCCGGCTGGGATGAGGCTGATGCAGGTTTGTTTTCTGCCACAGCAACCCCCAGTGCAGAGTTCCCACCTCCCCTGGGGGCTCATCCCGAGGAGAACATCCCCTAACCCGGGGCATCCTGCAGGCACTGGGGATCTGCTCCAGGGAGGGACAGCCCGGGCACTGCGGGGCTCCAGGGACATCCCAGGGTGACCAAATCCTGAGAGGGCAGCAGGAAAAGGGAGCCCTGGGTCCCTCACCCAGTGCCCTTCCCTTCCCAGCCCTGGTGGCATCACCATCCCGGGAGGGCACTGGAGAAATGCTGGGTGCTGGAGCCAGGGAGAGCGTGGGGCTGTGCTGGGAGCCCTGGGGAGCTCTGCAGCCTCCTGGGCAGTGCCACACCCTGGGGATGATCACTCTGCATCCCACCCCCTCGGATCCCCCATCCCTGGGGTGGGATCAGCAGCTCCAACCCCTAAAGCTTCCCCAAGCTGAGGGAGAAATCCCTCACGCAGCTCCCCATCCTCGGGGTGGGTGATGATCTCCAGCAGAGGGCAGGGGGAAACTGAGGCACGGCAGGATGAGCCCTTCCCAGGCTGCAGGAGGTACCAGGAGTTTCTTTGGTGGTCTCTGAGTGGATTCCCCTGGCTGGGATGAGCTCTCCTGGCCCTGAGCAGAGCCCCAGGAGCTGCACATTGCCTGCTTGGCCTCAGTGTGCTGCAAAAATCCCTTTCTGTGTTATTTCCCCCTTAGACAGAAAAATTACTCCCTCCAGGCACAGACAGAGCTGCAGTTGCTCCTCTGTTTTCCTTTTCCACAGGCACAACCTGTGTTTTCTCCAGCTGTGGTGGTGCCCAGGAGGGACATCCCCAGGGCTCTGGGTGCCAATCTCATGGTGGTGGCTGCCACTGGTTTTTTTTTGGCTCATCTCTTTTGAGCTGGCCTGTGTTTGGAAGGGCTGCTGCCTGCCTTGGGGCAGCAAGGTGCTGGGGCCAAATGAACATTGTCATCCTCTAGACAGAAACGGAGGTGCAAAGCAGCCAGGGGTCACTCCACCCCCAGCAAGAGTGGATTTGGGTTGGGTTTTGCTGGTTTTGGGGGGACTGAGCCCAGCAGGGGCCCTGAGACAGCTCAGCACGGGGCTGAACACAGGCCAGTGGGGCAGGTTCCAATGAATGTGGGGGTTTTTAACCAAAAAGGGTGGCTGGGATCTCCAAAGGCACCTTTCCACACAAATCCTGCTTGTAAATATTTATCCTGCTCCAGCCTCCAGCAGAGAGCAGCCCTGGAGGTGCTGGCAGGCCCCAGTGGCCTCTTGCCAGGACAGGAGCTTTAAAACTCCTTTTGTTTGTGCTCAGAGCAGGAAAAGCCACCAAGGTCCTGGTTGGCAGGTCCCAGGGGATGTGACCTTTCAGGTTCCAGCCTCTGCTCCGTGCAAGTCACCCTGGAGGATTGACTGACCTGCAGATTTTCCCATGTCTGTTTTCCAGCTGTTTTGGCTGCAAAAACAAACTTGGGAAGGCAGCTCAGCCCCTCCAGCACTGCCAGGCTGATGGGGTGACCTGGAGCCCTCGCCCTGGGGCTTTGAGCTGAGAGGGAAGTGCATGGAAAACTGGGGCAGTGGTTGGGTGGTGCTGGGTGGCACAAGGCCTGGCTGGCAGCCAGGGACTTGTTGTGCATCCCAGGGGTCAGTCCTGGGAATCCTGGCTCCAGTCCCATTTAATATCTGCAGTAGTGACCTGCATGATGGGGCAGAATGGACCCTGGGCCATCCTTGCTGTTGGGAGGGCTGGGTGATGTGCCAGGGGGTGGTGGTGCCATCCAGAGGGGCCTGCACAGGCTGGGGATGGGCTGGCAGGGCCCTCCTGAAGCTCAGCAAGGAGAAATGCCAAGTGCTGCCCCTGGGGGGGAACAAGCACCAGCTGGAAAGGCAGGAAAGCACCTGGGGCTCCTGGAGGACACTGAGCTGAACAGGAGCCAGCAGGGACACCCTGGGCTGCCTTGGACCAGGAGCTGCCTGAGGGCTGAGGGAGCTGATGCTCCACCCTTGGAGATGCTCCAAAGCCCCCTGGACACGGTCCCTACTCGAGCAGGGCTTTGCCTGGGTGCCCTCCCGGGGTCCCTGGCACCTGCAGGGCTCTGTGGAAGAGGAATGAAGCTGTCCCAGCACCCAGGGAGAGCTGTGGCCTGAGCTGGGCCACGGCCCTGCCAGGGGAGGCTTGGCCAGCTCAGCAGCAGGAAACACCTTGGCCAGTCACCCCCCAAAAATGTGGGGAAGTGGCCCTGGTTCCTGCTGGGCAGGAGGTTCAGGATGCCCACACAGCAGCCTGGCACTGCTGGCATCCCCCAGCAAGGTTGGACAGACCCAAGCCAGGGCTCTCCCCACGTCAGCAGCTCCAGCCCGTCCTCCCTCGGGCACCTCTGTGAGCAGCAGGGCTCTGACATCACCAGAAACCTCCCTCAGCAGCCAGCAGCTTGATTAATGTGCAAATTGGTGTTTCCTGGGGGAGGGAGGGCTGTGGGAAAACCAGGGAATGTGCAGAATGAAGGGTTTGCAGCCCTGAGTTTTGCTGGGACGCTGAGCTGTGGCTCCCCAGCCCCTGGGCAGGAGCTGCTCATCGTTCCCTGCCAGCACTGCCAGCCTGGATCAGCCAAGGAATGGCCTGGCCATGCTCCTTGCACCCACAAAATTCATCCCAGAAAGGCACAAGGAAATCACCTTCAACTATTACAAGGTTAAAACCATTTTCCTCCAAGCGAATAGGGATGATATTCCCAAAAGTTCCTTTAAATCAGATGTGGAATGATTTTACTGGAGTTAATAAATGCTGAGTAACTGCTGAAACTGAGGAGAGAAAAAGGATTTGGTGTTTAAATGTAGGCTGAGCTGCCCTTGCTTGCAGGAATGCAGAAATATTTTAATCCCTGGTTATTTACCATGCCTGTCCTTACCCAAACAACTCTGCCTGTCCCGAGGGAATCACTAATGAGCAGTGGGTTCAGAATAAAAGGGTGAATGTTGACCTGCAGGAGTATTCAGTACCAGAATCATTAGAGTTGTGCTCCCTGGTGGAATAAAAAGGGATTATCCTGGTTCAGTTCCTCCCCAGCCCTTGCTCCCTGCATGCTGAAACACGAGACTCCCCCTGTCTGCTGGGCCCTTTGCTGTGACTGGGGACAGGGACAGACCCTTTTTCCACAGACATATACAAATATCCCTTTATTTAGGCATCAAATCACTGACCCCAAAGTATTTCCTGCTCTAAGGAAGAGCCCAAAGCCAAGGTGCTGCTGCTGCCAGCCCGAGCAGGACTCTGGAGCCTGCCTGGCTTTGGCACCAGGATGGATCCAGCAGGAGGGTTCTGGCAGCAGGGAACAGCACCTTTCCCCTGGGCCTGCACGAGAGACACCAATTCCATTCAGCTTCACAGCAGCCCTGGCAGGCAGGGATTCATCAAGGAATTCATTAGTACAGAGAAGCCAGGTTAGAAAACAAATCTGTCACTTCCACCCTGCCCCTGCTGCTGGTTTCTAGGATGAGCAGGTTGTTTGTTGGCTGACACTGGAGCAGCCCCACACCCAAAGTGGAGTGCTGGGAACAGAAACCTTGGTGAAAATCCCAATTACTGCCCAGGTCCTCCTGGGAGATGAGGAATTGCTTCCTCTCATCCCTCACAGCCCTTGTTGCTGCAGCATCTTCCAGAAACCCAAGGAAACCCAGGTCTGTGTGCCCAGCCTTGCTGATACAGAAAGCAACTCCCAATTAATCTGTTCACTGAGCTTTTCCATGAAAACAGGCACCATGGAAAGGGGAAGGACAATTCTGACTGATCTGAGGGATGGGGAAGTGAAACATGGAACCTGTGTCATGCTTATGGATTAAGTTTACAGAGAAGCCTAAAAATAAATCCTGAACTTCCAAGCTGTTGCCTCACCTAGAGGAGCATCTCCCCTCTCTGAGTCCTGCTCTAGTCCTCATTTCATTCCCTGCTTCCCCACTGTTTTTATCACCAAAACAAGAGCTGCTCCCTGGCCAAGGGACAGGCAGGTGCCTGGACAGGTTCTTTTCCCTGTGCTGGGCTGCTGGATTCAGACCTGCACAGACCCTGCTCCTGATGGAAGAGAAAAACCACAAAATACTCATGGAAATTTTCCTTGGATTTCCTCATGATTTATGACTTTCATTGTAAATTCTTCCCCTGCTCCCCCCTTGCACCCAGTGAGGGCCTTCAGCAGGGTAAGGCAGCCCACATTTGGGAGCTGCAGCTCCCAGCACAGGCAGCAGAGGTGCCTGGGCAGAGCTTCCTTAGAGCCCAGGGAGTCCCTGCCCACAGGAACAGCACTGCAGGAACACAGAGAACCCCCAGAGCCCTGCAGGGCTGCTCCCAGCAGCTCGGGGAACCTGGGACACAGCAGGAGGAGGAAGCTCTGGTTCTCCATCAGCTGCCCCAGGACATCTCCCAGCAATGTCTGGGTTGGCTCCCGGGCCTTTCCCACTCACTTGGTGCCCAGCATTTGTGAAATGAGTCGGCAGAGCTCCTCTCCGAGCTGCCATCAGCAAACACATCAATGGGGGGCAGGAGGGTGAGGCAGGGTGAGCACCCAGCTCGTGCTGAGGCGTCTCAGAGGTGGCAACACCCGGCTCAGGACCTCACCAGGACATCAGTGGTCCTGCACAGGGGCAGGGCTCACAGCAGCCAGCAAAAAGCACCAGGAGCTCTGTCATCATCTGCAGCAGGGGCAGGCTTTCCAACGCTCATTGATCCCCAGGATCTGTGGCCAAAAGTTGGTTACTCTGAATTCTGCCCTGCACATGGCACCCGGTGCAAGGGACCAAGTGTTGCTTTCCACATGCAAATGTAGAACCTTGTGGGAGTCAGTGTCAAACCTGCTGTGCTCAGCTTGAACCATGGAACATCCAGAGCTGGAGGGACCCACCAGGATCATCCACTCCCACCCCTGTCCCTGCCCAGACCCCCCACCAACCCCACCCTGGGCATCCCTGGCAGCGCTGTCCAAACGCCCCTGGAGCTCTGGCAGCCTCGGGGCCGTGCCCATTCCCTGGGGAGCCTGGGCAGTGCCCAGCACCCTCTGGGGGAAGAACCTTTCCTGATCTCCAGCCTGAGCCTCCCCTGGCACAGCTCCAGCTGTCCCTGGGTCCTGTCCCTGTCCCAGAGAGCAGAGATGGAGCTCCCTCTCCTCTGCCCCTCACAATGAAGCTGTAGCTGCAATGAGTCTCCCCTCAGCCTCCTCTTTTCCAGGCTGAACAGAACAAGTGCCCTCAGCTGCTCCTCACATGGTTCCCCTCCACACTCTTCACCATCTTCATGCCCCTCCTTTGGACACTCTCTAATGGCTCAATATCTTTCTTATAAAGGTTTAATACCTTTCTTATCTTGTGGTGCCCCAAAGTGCCACCAGGACTGGAGCTGAGGCCGCCCCAGAGCGGCTGTGCCACAAAGGAAGGCGAGAGGGCTGACAGGAAATGTTCAGCACCCCTCAGTGCTGAGGGGGGAAGATGAAATAGCTGATGCTGGTAGTGCTTGGCTCCAAAAGGGTCTGCATTGAAAATGCCTGGAGAGACCCCAGCACCCCCCATGACTCCAGCTGGGCTGGTTAAAGCACACTCTGCTGCCTCTCCTGCTGCCAGGCTTGCCAGCACTGCAGCCCCCAAACCTCCCTCTGTCCCCCCAGCTGGACACTGCTGGCAACCAGGGGTTGCTGTGCTCTCCCAGCCCGTGGAGGCTGCAGGAATCAGGTCTGTCCTGGAGCAGGGAGCACTCCAGGTGCTGTTCCCTGCACCCCTGCACCCTCAGCTCCCCCTCACTGCCAGGGGCACCAGCACTGGGGGGCTGCAGGGGGCACAGCATCCCCCAGAGCCGCCCCTTCCCTCGAGCACAGTGTCACCCTGGGGTGAGCCAGGCTGTGCCAGGAGCCTGTGGGTGAGGAGAGGGGCTGGCACTGAGCTCTGCTGGCAGGCACCCCTCTGTCCCTCCTTGGGGAGCAGCTTGGAGCCCATTCACTGCTGTGAAACCCCTCCCTGGCCACTTGTCAGCCCCACAGCCCCCTGTGGGTCATCCTGAAGCAGGCACTTGTGATTCTGTCTGAGCATTTGGATTTACACCTTGTGCCAGTCCCTGCTGTCTGGGACTCTGACCCTGTCACCTCCCAGCACCTCCCCAGAACGCTCAGGGCCACTCTGGGATAGTGGCTCTGTCTGGATGCTCTCAGCAGCACATCCCAAGGGATGAGGGGCAGATTCCCGGGGAGGAAAGGGGCCTGAGGGCATTCCAGCAGCTGCTGTGCCTTCAGACAGAGGCACCTTTGCTCTCTCCTGGGCTGGCCAGCCAGAGACACCTGCAAGGAACCTGCGTGGAGGAGCAGAGAACGTGGTTCAAAGAGCTCAGGAGGTGTTGAGAACCACTGTGTCCTCAGCAGGGCTCCCTGAACCTGGCTGAAACGGGGTGTGATTCCCTTAGTGCAGCCTTTAACCCCCACTGGGCTCAATCTGGGAGTGCTAATTATTATTTGCTAAACCATCAGCTAAAGACAGTGGCCCCTGACACAGGGAGGGCTCTGGCAGCCTTTAAGCCTTTGCTCTCCTCTGCCTTTCACTACCCTTCCCAAAAAATGAACCTTTCTAAATGAACCTTTCTAAATTAAGGACTTTTTGATAATGTTTTGTTGCTGCCTTCTGGCATCATCACCCACAAAGCTGCAGAAATCCCATCCCACTTCAGACAGCAGACACACTGGCAACAAGTGGGTCCCTTTTTCCCTGCCCAAAACAGTGACAACAACCAGCTCAGGGTGACAAAAATCCACAAGATCATGGGCTTCATTTCCCCCCAGCAGCCATAGCCTGGAGTCAATGCTTTCTCTGTAGAAAGCAAGCTTTAATATATGCAATAATTTCTTCATGAAAGAGGCAGAGAATCTGCACTCTGAGTTAGAGGAAGAATTTTGAGCAGTAAGAAGAAAACACCTAAGAATTACTCTAAAACTTGAAAGGTAATTTAACTTTACAAAGAAAAAGTTAATTTTCATTACACTTGAAGGTGAATCACACAAACCACTGAAGAACAGCAGCAGAAATCCCCCATCCCTGGGAGTGCCCAAGGCCAGGTTGGACAGGGCTTGGAGCAGCCTGGGACAGTGGAAGGTGTCCCTGCCATGGCAGGGGTGGGATGGGATGAGCTTTAATGTCCCTTCCAACCCAAACCAGTCTGGGATTCTGTGATTTTAGAATCAGAGTTAATCTGGATGGGAAGGGGAGGAATCAGGTCCCACATGCAGCCCTGCAGCTCCAAGCATGACAGGTTTTCTTGCCCTTTATAAGACCCCTCAGCTGTTCCAGCCCTTACAAACCCCAACAGCACTGGGGTTGCACCCAGGGAGAGCTTTGCCTTTAGAGAAGAGTTCCTGTTAAAGCAGAATGTGAATAGAGCAGCCCCAGAGCCACAGGGAACACTTACCTGTCCTTCCCGAGGGCCAGCCCGTGGTGCAGCCCCTGGCACAGCAGCAGAAGCTCCTGCAGAGTCCCCAGGCAGGACCTGGAGGGCAGGAGGAGGCTCTGGACCCCCTGGCTGGACAGGGAAGGAGATTTCAGTGAAGCTCCAGCAGCTCAGACAGCTGCAGGCAGCTGGTTCACCACAGCAGCCGGGTTTGCTCCAAATCCTCCAAAAGCAGGAGCCTCTGGCCTTGCTCCCAGCAGGGGAAGGTCGGGAGATGCTGCTGAGCTGGGCACAGGCAGGGATGGAGCTGAAGGGGTTGTGTGGCCCTGCTGAGGGTGGGGAGCAGGGTGCAGCCCCAGCAGGAAGCAGCACGGGGTGCAGAGCTCAGCAGGGCTGGGCTGACATCACTTCCCAAAGTGCTGGGCTGATACCACTTCCCAAAGTGCTGGGCTGCCATGAATTCCCAAATTGCTGGGCTGCCATCACTTCCCAAAGAACTGGGCTACCATCACTCCCCAAAATGCTGGGCTGATATCGCTCCCCAAAGAGCTGGGCTGCCATCACTTCCCACAGAACTGGGCTGCCATCACTTCCCAAATTGCTGGGCTGCCATCACTCCCCAAAGAGCTGGGCTGGGAAGCTGCAGCACTGAATCCCAGCAGGTCTGGGTGCAGTTTGCTCAGTGGAAGCTGCAGAGTGGGGGGATCAGAAGCTCTGGGTGGGGAGGTGTCCCCAGGGCACAGCAAAGGCTCCACACAAGCATCATGCAGTAGGTCAGAAAATGGGAATTTCTGAAAGTGTCTTCCCAGGCTAAAGGAAATGCCAAAAGGGCATTCAGATGATCTCCAGTGTGTGGGGACCCAGCAGTGCCCTGATCCGAGCCCAACCTGTGAAACTCACTGCCACCACCCTGTTTTACACCACCCCTTTGCTCTGTAAGGCAGGACACAGCCACAGCCGAGATTAAAAGCCCAGAGAGTGAAATCCTGATGCTCCATCCCCATGAACTCCTTGGGACCTGATGGAAAGAGCCCCTGCAGGAAGGTTCATCCATGGATGGTCCAAACCTGATGCTTTAAGCCTCCCTGAGCTCTCCTGTGAGCTGCTCAGGGGCTTTCACTGTGAAAGGGCTGCACACTGAAATTCAAGCTGAAAAGGAAGTTTCTAAGACAAGTGTGGTTCGGGGTGCAGCCCACGGAGTCTATTTTGAGCAGAGCCCACAGCCCCCTGAGGCTGCTTGCCCCAGCTGAAGGCACACGAGGTGACTTCCCCTGTGCCACCCAGGCAGTGCTGGTTTGTGTGTTTTTGGGGTATTTTGGGGTTTGTGTCTTCTCCTGCACTCAATAGCACAGCTCAGTGCAGCAGGGTTTGGGTCAGAGGCACTGCTGGTTCCAGCACATGGGGATTCCTGTCCAGAGTCATTCCTTGTGTGCTGTGAGCTCCCAGCACAGCCCTTCCTCACTGAGGAGTCACCCCCCTCTCCTTCATGGGGAAAATGTGTCCAGGGTGCTGAGGGGTGCAGAGTCAGACCCAAAGCCCTCGGGGGGGCCCACTGGCCACCCTTGACTGGGTCCTCCTCTCCCTGGGCCCCAGGGCAGCCCAGTTCATTGTGCAAATACCCAGGAGAAGCTGAATCCCAGCAGGGTCTGGACTCCCCTTTGGGTCTCTCTGCTCTCTCAGGTCTCTGGGGTTCCACACCACCGCAGACTGGTGGATCCTGGGCTCTCCAGCATCACCAGCTCCCACCCCAAGGTGCCTTCCCTGGGCAGGACTTCCTCCAACAGAGCTGCAGAGGGACCTGAATATTTGCAAAAAAGCCAAAGCAAACCTACAACCATCCCAAACAGGATGAGAGCTGTGGGTTGGATGGATGGATAACAGGTTGACAGTTATGGGTTCTTCCACATCAAGGATGAGAAAATGAACATTTGTGCTACGAATTCAGCTTTTATCCACACTGGATCACCCCCAGGTTCCAGCCAGCACCTTCACTGGGTGCCAGGCTGGGAAAGCCAAAACCAGCAGAGACACAAGGGCTGAATGAGAACAGAGACAACCTGAACACCACATATGTAAAAGGGTTTATTGGAAGTAAACAAGATTATATTTACAGGGCTAAATCCAGCATGTGATCAGCATAGCAAGGCAGCCCTGGCCCTTCACCCTTCTTTAAAAATGCATCTTCCTGTCTGCTCAGGTCTGTGTGTCCTGCTGAGGTTGGGAGCCCAGACCGTGCCCTGGGGCCAGTCCTTCCTGCCCCACTGCAGGAATTAATCCAAACCCTTTGTGCTCAGCCAGTGCTCCCAAACCCCCCAGGCTCTGGCAGCAGAGCAGGGAGAACCCCCAGTGCACTCTCACCTCAGGGGAGCAAAGCCCCCAGCACCCAGAAACGCTGTCTGGGTGTTCTTCCTCCTGCCACCTTCTCCACGTGGTGCTGGCACTTGTACCTGCATGGACCAGGACAGGGGAGCAGCCACAGTGTCACAGAGCTCAGGCACAATTTCCCAGGGTTTATGCTTTGAAATGGGCAGAAAGTGTGAGCTGCTCCTTCTGCCTCCCTCCCCAAAGCCATCTGAACACAAGGCATGGACTGCAAGGCAGAAGCTTCATCTCCCCTGGGTGAAAGCAGAGATTTCCACCCAAGGTACTGATCCAGCCTGCCTGGGACAGAGGAGTGGGGACTTGCAGCCCTGGGTGACTGAGCAAACACAGCATCAGCCACCAGGAAGGATTTGCAAACAACTGAGCAGCAGACAAATGTGCAAATGTATCTGGTGGCTACTTCTGGATAATGAATGCATAATCTATTCCGACTGCCCTCCCTATCTGCTCCTGGATAATGCATCTGTGAGCCTGAGTCAGGCTTATAAATGGTTGGCAACGAGGAAAACAGGCTGTGTTGGAGCCAAACATTCTGTTCAGCAAATAAGGAGCAGTTTTGCCATGGGCAGCTGCTCTTAGAGCCCAGTGTCAGCATCCCTCCAGTGCTGCACGAGTCCCATCCTGCCCACAGCTACTCCGTGGGGTGCAGGATGCAACAACTGACTTTTGCCTCTAAAATCTGATTTTCTTCCTAACCAGCAGCCTCTAAAAGAGCTGTATTGAATTCCTTCCCCACCTATCTGCTTGTTAGAAGGTGGCTTTTACATTTATTTGCCTCGACTGCTGGGAAGGCTCCAAAGAATGCTAATTACAAGGTCACTGCAGCAAATTGCATTTGGTGACACAACTCTGAGTCACCGGTTCAGGGCATTTTCCCTCTTCTACCCTGGAGTAACTCACTGAACAAAGGTGAAGGAAAGACACAAAATATTGTCAGGCTCTCAGTGCATGGGACTGAACAGGGGGCCAGCATTCCCAGAGTGCTGTGACTTTTGAGTGTCTCAGGTTCTCCTGGGAGCAGTGACAAAGTGGACACGATTTTCCAGTCACTGTGGGAGGTGCTGCTTGCTGGCCACGCAGCCCTGGAGAGGGAGGAGAGGAGCCTCAACCCACTGGGAGGCTTCCCAGGGCTGCCCATGCAGGAGCAAATCCCGTTCTTTCCGCTGGAAAATCCACTCAACCCTTCGGGAGGAAGGAAGAAAAGTCACTTGGTGGTGTGCTGGGGTGATGCTGCTGCTCCGGGGCAGCTCCTCCCCGGGCAGGGCTGCATCCCCGGGCTGCCGGGAGGCAGGAGCTGTGCAGAGCCGCAGGATGCAGATGCCCGGAGGATGCTCCGCGGTGGGAGGCGGTGGCGTGGGGCAGGCCGGGTGGGGTGACAGCGGCTCGGCAGTGCCCCCCGGCCCCGGCAGCTCCGTGCTCAGGCTTTGCGGATGATCCTGCCCGCCTTCCTCCAGTCCCTGCTCCGCTCCCTGCGCGCAGAGTGCACCAGCGGCCGGGAAAAGCCGGAGGGGACGGACCTGGTGCTGCTGCTGGCGAGGAACAAAGCAAAACATCGTTATTGCTGTGGGGCAGAGCCGCGGCACCTCAAAGGACAGGGAATTTTGGTTCAGCACCGCTGCTGCCAAGGGATCGAGTGCTGGATGCTGCTGGAGCTGCAGGGGGGCAGAGAGCCAGGGCTGAGTCCCTCCTGAGCATCCCATGGGCGATGGGAGCCTGCCCTGCCCTGTCCCAGCCACTGGAGGTACTGGGGAGAGCTGCTGAGCTGCAGGTGCACGAATGTGAGCTCAGAACCCCAGAAACAGAACCCCAGAAACAGCCCAAGCCCCAGGGACTGTCCCCTCTGGCCAGGGAGGCTCTGAATCCAACCCCCTCCAAAACCCTGAGCACTTTGGAGCAGTTTTCCTTAAAACCACTGACCCCAACCATGTGCACTCTGGTGCTTCTCTGGGATTTTTGCCACCCTGAGTTCTCTCAGGGGGTGATCCTGGGGATGAACCAACATTCCACGAACCAAGCACACCAAAATCCTCCACACCCCACACAGAGATGCCCAGGACAGCGCCACAGAGCTGCAGGAGCAGTGGGATTACGTTCACCTAAGGCTCTTCTGGGATGATAGAACACTCAGGCCCACTTGCTCTGGGCATTTCTCCTCTCCCTGGGCACTGTGTCCTTCCTTTTCTTCCTCCTGGCTCACACCTTCACACCCCATTTTCATATCTAGATTTGCAAATATGGAAAAAGCCTGGCACAGCAAACACAGTGCACCTTGTCCTGCCAGTGCAGAGGGAGCTGTGGGCACAGCAGTGTCTGTAGGAATGTGGAGTGACACCCACAGGGGTGAAGGACACCCACAGAGGTGAGGGGCACCCGCAGGGGTGAGTGACACCCACAGGGAGTGAAGGACGCCCACAGGGGGTGAGGGGCACCCACAGGGGTGAGGGACACCTGCAGGGGTGAGGGACACCTGCAGGGGTGAGGGACACCTGCAGGGGTGAGGGACACCTGCAGGGGTGAGGGACACCTGCAGGGGTGAGGGACACCTGCAGGGGTGAGGGACACCTGCAGGGGTGAGGGACACCTGCAGGGGTGAGGGACACCTGCAGGGGTGAGGGACACCTGCAGGGGTGAGGGACACCTGCAGGGGTGAGGGACACCTGCAGGGGTGAGGGACACCTGCAGGGGTGAGGGACACCTGCAGGGGTGAGGGACACCTGCAGGGGTGAGGGACACCTGCAGGGGTGAGGGACACCTGCAGGGGTGAGGGACACCTGCAGGGGTGAGGGACACCTGCAGGGGTGAGGGACACCTGCAGGGGTGAGGGACACCTGCAGGGGTGAGGGACACCTGCAGGGGTGAGGGACACCTGCAGGGGTGAGGGACACCTGCAGGGGTGAGGGACACCTGCAGGGGTGAGGGACACCTGCAGGGGTGAGGGACACCTGCAGGGGTGAGGGACACCTGCAGGGGTGAGGGACACCTGCAGGGGTGAGGGACACCTGCAGGGGTGAGGGACACCTGCAGGGGTGAGGGACACCTGCAGGGGTGAGGGACACCTGCAGGGGTGAGGGACACCTGCAGGGGTGAGGGACACCTGCAGGGGTGAGGGACACCCACAGGGGTGAGGGACACCCCCTGGCCATCCCTGCTCAGAGGGCTGCCCATGGGGAGCTCTGGGTCTGGTGAGCAGAGCTCTCTCCTCTCTCCAGGTCCTGCTCAGTCATTCCCCCTGGGATCCCTTCATCCATAAACGTTGTCCTGAGGAGATGCTCTGAGGGCCCCTCTGCTCTGGGGCTGGGAGAGCTGGGGGTGCTCACCTGGAGACGAGAAGGCTCCAGGGAAACCTCAGAGCCCCTTCCAGGGCCTAAAGGGGCTCCAGGAGAGCTGGAGAGGGACTGGGGACAAGGGATGGAGGGACAGGACACAGGGAATGGCTCCCAGTGCCAGAGGGCAGGGTCGGATGGGATATTGGGAAGGAATTGTTCCCTGGGAGGGTGGGGAGGCCCTGGCACAGGGTGCCCAGAGAAGCTGAGGCTGCCCCTGGATCTCTGGAAATGTTCAATGGGTGGGGCTTGGAGCAGCCCGTCCCAGGGACCCTCAGTGGGATGGATTTGAAGGTCCCTTCCAGCCCAGGCCAGCCTGGGATCTGTGATCCATCCCCTGCCCTCGGCACGGAGGAAGGGGAGCGGTGCCGGGACAGGGGCAGGGCCGGGGATGGAGAGGGCGGGGGAGCAGAGCTGGAGGAAGCTGAGAATGAGAAAGCTGAGAAGGAGAAAACTGCGAATGAGAAAGCTGCTTCAGAGCCCAGCCTGTCACTATCCACAGCCGGGAAAGGAGGAACAGCCCTGGAATCTCCGCCTGGGCTGAGGCTACAGTGGAGGGGAGCACCCTCCTGCCCTAATTCCTAATGAGCTGCCGCTTTATAACTCAGTTTTCTAATTGTTGTCATGTTAATCAGTTTTAGCAGGCTGGGGAGGTGGCACTGAGGCCCCGTGTGCTGGGCAGCAAAGCAGAGCATCCTCACACCCAGCTCATGCCAGCAGCTCTGCCCTGCTCCCGCCTCAGGGCTCAGCTCCTGCAGGAAGGGCTGGGGTGACTGCCTGGGCAGAGCCTGCAAATCCTTCCTAACTGCAAATCCTTCCTAACTGCAAACCCTTCCTAACTGCAAACCCTGCCTAACTGCAAACCCTGCCTAACTGCAAACCCTGCCTAACTGCAAACCCTGCCTAACTGCAAA
>VZRZ01004920.1:84639-110133 GCA_013398175.1 Climacteris rufus
TCCCGCCTCAGGGCTCAGCTCCTGCAGGAAGGGCTGGGGTGACTGCCTGGGCAGAGTCTGCAAATCCTTCCTAACTGCAAACCCTGCCTAACTGCAAACCCTTCCTAACTGCAAACCTTGCCTAACTGCAAACCCTGCCCAAACTGCAAACCCTTCCTAACTGCAAACCCTTCCTAACTGCAAACCCTTCCTAACTGCAAACCCTGCCTAACTGCAAACCCTGCCTAACTGCAAACCCTGCCTAACTGCAAACCCTGCCTAAACTGCAACATCTCGGAGTCCCAGGTCCCTGCTGCCCCTCGCTGGGGCTGCTCCTGGCTGGAGGTGGCACCAGGGCCCTGCTGAGGCTTTGCTGCCACCAGGGCTGGGCTGGTGGCCCAGCTCCCTCTGTCACCCTGGGGTTGTGCTGCTCCTGGCCTGGGGCAGGGCAAGGGGAAGCTCTGTCCCACTGCTGAGCCCCAGGGACTGCCAGGCTGCAGATGGAGCAGCCTTTTCTGAGCCCTTCCTAAGGCCAGGGCCATGCTGAAGGAGGAACATCTGGCTCCAGCTGTGCTCTCAGAGCACTGAAAACCTCGTGGGCTGCCCAGTGAAGAGAACCTCAGCAGGGGTGAGCCAGGCTACACCAGAAGCAGGGAGCCCACACAGGACAATCCCACTAAAAGGACCCCAATTCACCCTGTAATTTTCCAGTGCTCTGGGTCACAGAGCTTCATTTGTTCATGGTGCAAGGTGTGAATTACCCAGGTGATCTGCACGGACCTGGGGGCTCTGCTTGCCCTGGGGTCAGCGGCAGGAGCAGCAGCAGCAGGGCTGTGACAGCAGGGTGGGCAGGGTGGGCTGCACATCCAGCCCGGATGGAGAGGGCTGGGATTCCTCCAGGCCCTGCACAAATCACCCAGCTTAGTCCCACATCCTGAATTGAGGCTGGGTGAGGTGGCAGCTCCTGGGGATTTTGGGTTTTGATGGGGTACCTAATCCTCCTTCAAAATCCCCAGCACTGTGGTGTTATCCTGGCTGTTGATGCCACTTGTTTGGTGGCTCCTAGTAAACAAAATAACTCCATTGGGATTTCTCTCCTGCATCAGGGTGCCCCAGCGCTCAGTGCAAGTTGTGTTCCAGTTCCTCCCTGCACTCTGCCTTGGAGGCAGCGAGGAAATCTGCCTCTGACCTCGATCAGAACCCAGCCAGCCCCATCCCTTTCAAGCTATTTCTGCACTGTCTCCACCCATGGCAGTGTTCCCAGTGCTAATCATTTCCCTTGCAGAAGGTGCAGCTCAGCTCTAGAAATCCAGCCAGGGAATGCATCCCTGGACTGGGGGTGAAGAGGCTGGCAGCTGCTGGCTGCTCATTTCCAGCAGCCATGGGTGCATCCCCACACCACCACTGTCTCTTGGGGGTCTCACCTATGCAGCCTGAACACCTTTGGGGGGTGTTTGTGCAGCCCCAGGCACAGCAGGGCTGGAATTGTGGCTGGGAATGATGCACTTCAGGGGATTGGGATTAGGATAAGGAGTGAGCTGTGAGCTCTGTGCACTCGAGCTGCAGCAGCCAGACCTGGAGCAAACTGGGTCACAGGCTCCTTTTCAGGTCCAAAGCTCTGAGGAGTTGCTGTGCCATGGGCTGAGAGCTGGCAGGAGGTGGATCTGGGGTCCTGGGGTGAGATTCCCTAACCACAGAGCTGATGGAAGCTGTGCTGACATCCCTCAGTGTGAGACTCCAACCAAGCCAACCACTAAAATCCTGTTCACGTGAACAACACACAAACAACGCCGGCAGGGACAGACCTGCATTTTAAAGACAATGCAGCATTTTTCATTAATTGTCCTTATTTCTCCAGCTCCTTTTTGTTGTTGGGCAGAAAAGAAGGGATTGGTGTAGTGGGCACAGCCCAGGGAGTGGGAGGAGACGGGGAGATAGTGACATGCACGGTAGTGATTTAACATGAAATACTCTGATTGCAGAGAGTCTCTGGAGGCTTGTGCCTCATTGATGAATATCATGCATGAAGCGTAGCTCCTTGTGCTACCCACAGTTTTCTCTTCCAGCTCTGGTGGTTGGGATCCTGAGTCACAGCAAATGTGCTGAGTTACAGCACATTTCCACAAATAAACACCCAAACCCAAGCAAATCCCAGGCATGTTTATCTGCAAGTGTGTCAGATGCTCGGGATGCTCAGACAATGCAGCTCAGAGGATTAGCAGCCCTTAATCCTCCCTCAGTGCATTAGTGCCCAGACACGAGACACACACAGCCACATCTCTCAGGACCGAGGGATGCACACAAACCGATCCTCCCCAGCAGAACCCCCCCGAGCCCTGTTCCCCCCTCCGGGAACGGGACGGGCAGCAACTCACCTGCAGGACCAAACGGGACCCGCCTGCTTCTTTGGCTTGGCCATCTGCTTCTGGTACTCCATCCAGCCACTCACCAGCTCGTGCAGGATCATCACGTAGAGGAGGAAAATGAGAATCCTGGGATCCATCCGGGGCACCTCGGGGTCTGCTTCATTGGGGACAGGCGACATTTGCTCGGGAGCGGCGGCAGCGGCTCGGGCAGGGCTCCGGCAGCGGCGGGAGGGCTGCGGCGGCTGCCGAGAGCAGCCGGGGCTCTGTGCACACTGAATTAGCGCCGGCAAAATCCCCCGGGGGGATCAGAGCCCGCTGCCTGCCGCGGGGAGCAGCACCAGCGGGGATGCAGGGGCTGGGTCACATCCTGGGGGTGCAGCCCGGTCCTCCCGCCCGCTCGGGGCTCCGGGGGCATCCCTGGGCAGCCGGAGCTGCTCAGCCGCCCTGCCTGGGCTGGGGGGAGAGCCCCGGCCCGGGCACACAGCACCGTGCCCGCCAGCGATCAATCAACGCCGGCCGCTAATTAGGGATGCTCCGAGCTGCCTCTCCCCACAGCCTCAGGGGCTGGGGCTGCACCAGCCAGCGTTGTTTGGGAGGGTCGCTGAGTGTTTTGCAGCTGAGATTTTTTTCCTCCTGCTCGGTTTTCTCACTCTCTTGTTTTGTTTTCCTGGCTATTTTTCCTTGCCTAAATCTTCAGCTGCCGTTTGCCCAGCGGGGAGGCTCTGAGGGGCTCCTGAGGGGCAGGAGAGCTGCAGCCACAGCATCCAGGCTTTCCATGGCACTGCTCTCTCCCAGCCCCTCGCCCTGTTTCTGTTTAGAGGTGTAGGATCTTGTTCAGCTGAGATTTGGCTGTGCCAGAAGATCACAGAATCCCAGACTGGTGTCTGGTGTGGGTTGGAAAGGACCTTAAACCATCCCCTGCCATGGGCAGGGACACCTCCCACCATCCCAGGCTGCTCCAAGCGCCATCCAACCTGGCCTTGGACATTTCCAGGGATCCAGGGGCAGCCACAGCTTCTCTGGGCACCCTGTGCCAGCATCTGAACACCCTGAGCCTCTCCCTTTCTTCCTCCATGGGCACAATGCAATAGTTGTGCCTGGCATTTCTAGCAGGGTAAAAGCACAGCCCAGTCTTGCTGAGACACTGCTACAAGCCAAACAAAAAATGCCCCCCAAAGATGGTTTGTGAGACCATCTTACTCAAAATTCACATAATTCCAGTGCAATCCTTCCAGAAGTGGCCACGATCATCCAGAAGCAGACTGAGCCTGTGCCTGGAGGAGCTGTGCCAGCTGCAGAAAAGGGGGCCCAGAGGAAGAACAAACCCTCAGGATCCCCCCTTTCCACAGCTCCTACACAGACCTGGGGTGCTCTGGGCTTGCCCTGGCTTGGAGCAGGTTCCACACGCTGGGCACTGCAATTCAGGGGTGACAAACACATCCCAACCATCCCACAATGAACTCACCAGGGGAAGCTGCCTCTCACCCAACCCAGCTCACATTGCCCACCTGAGGCTGGGGGATGCTCAGAAACGTTTGTCCTTTGGTATTTCAGTGCAGACAAAAGTGCAGCAGCCAGGGGGTTGATAGTTTTCTATTAAGAACAAATTGAGCACACATTAAGGGATGCTAATTACATGATACATGTGGAATAAACCCAAGGGCAGCACCAAGGCCCCAGACAAACGTGCACCTCCGAGTGCTGAGTGATTTTCCTTCAGCCAACTAATGCTGAGCCCAGGAGTGCTGAGTAACTCTAAACTGGGAGGAGAAGATCTCGTGGAGGGGAGTGAGCAAGTGAATGAAAGCAGCCAGGCCTGGAGGTGTCCTAGCAGCTCCAAAAATGGGAATATTGAGGTTCTCCATGGAAGGATAGTGGAGCTGTTCCCATGGCAACAGAGGCAGTTGCCAGGCTGTGGGTGATGGGTTCTCGTGTGAGGTGCAAGTCACTGCTGGTGAGGGGTTTGAGGCCAAAGACAACACTGAGATTTTATACAGGTGCAATTTTTGATGAGTAAACCCAGCATGACTCCTCTGTTCCGGGGAGAGCTGCTTTTCACACAGAATCAAAGAGAGAAATTGGCAGGGCAGGAGCAGCAGAGCAACTCATAACAACTTAGATCTGGAAGACATGCTCCAACATTTGAACAAAAATAATACTTAACACTACATAAGGTAAAAAACCCAACAGCTCGTGAGCTGATTTCCAAACTGTCCCTGGTCACGAGCAGAAAGTTCTCTAATGAATGAGTAAAAAATATTTATAATTTAGAGTGATTAAAGCCCAGTTTGGGAGGGCAGGGTGGGCTGGGAACTGGCTGTGCTGCTGGGGTTGCAGGGTACAGGGCCCCCCTTGCAGCAGTGGGGAGCCCTGAGATGTTGGTGTTCCCCCTCTGCCCCTCAGCCTGGAGGTAGATTTAGGTGGGATATTGGGCAGGAATTGTTCCCTGGGAGGGTGGGGAGGCCCTGGCACAGGGTGCCCAGAGAAGCTGTGGCTGCCCCATCCCTGGCAGTGCCCAAGGCCAGGCTGGACAGGGCTTGGAGCAGCCTGGGATAGTGGAAGGTGTCCCTGCCATGGCTGGGATGGGCTTTAAGGTTCCTTCCAAGCCAAACCACTCTGGTATCCTGTAATTCCGTAAATTCAGCCCCAGGGCACAGCCTCAGTGTCCTCCTGGAGAAGCTGGTGGGAGCAGAAGAACCTGTGGGGTTCCTCCAGTGCCCAAACACTCTCAGTAGAGCCCAGCAGAGTCTGCAAAGCCACCCTGGGTTTTTAAGAGAGGGGAGCAATTCCCAGCTGGGCTGAGGCCCTGTTTGATAATCATCAGGACAGGTATATAATAAAGTACGACAGCAAGGTTATCACCTCACACAGAGCTGGAACTGGGCTCACCTGCAGGCCCCAGCCCTGCCCAGTGCTCTGGCCATGGCTGCAGTGAGGAGCCAGCACTCCCCAGACAGAGCTCAGAAAGGACAGGGAGATGGAACCTGGATGGAGGCTGAGAGAGGAAAAGGTTCCCCAGGCCTGAAGTGAGAGGGGAGCAAGACCTGGGGTGAGGTCACAGAGCCCGGAATGCAGGCAGGCTTTGAGAGCAGGGAATGAAAAGCAAACTCTGGGATCCAAAGCAGTGTGCCCAGTTCTGGTGGGGCAGAGCAGAGCTCTTCCACTGCCAGCTGAAGCAGACCCAGCAGGGACACAGCTGAGCTCCTGAGCAGTGACAACATCTCATTCCTAAGCAGCAGCATGGGCAGGTTTGAAATTCCTCTGTGAAACCAGGGGGGAAATGAGGCCAAGCTCCTTTGTCCAGGGCTCAGTGCAGGTGACTGGGCTGGAAGAAAACCCCAGAACAATTGAGGAGTCACTGAGCCCTTCACCCCTTGCAAGCAGCTTTCCCATTGTTCTGGGCTGTGTTGTTGGAGCAAGGCCCTGAGAAATGGGACTGTGTCACTCTGCTCCTCACGGCCTATTTGCCTCAGTTTGGGTGCCAATCTAAGCCTCTTTACTGCTAAAGAGATTTTAAGAAACAGAGGTGGTAGGTGCCTGGTAATATTTATATTCATGGCAGCCCCAAGGGACTGCAACACCAAGGATCATCTTCCTCCAGGCTTCAGGGAGGCATCCATCATCCCTTTCTTCCACTTGGAATGTGCTGTGACTGACTGACAAACAGGAAAACCCACCTGCCCAAGGCTCACCATTGACCCAGAGCTCTCACAAGGTGCCTCACAAAAAGGCAGCAATAACTGTGTTGTTCCAGTAAACCAGGCTTGACCTAAACCTTGCTGCAATTTTTGGCTTTTTAGAAGGAGCAAAGGAGCAAAGACAGTGATCTGCATTGCCCTTTTTGGGGCCCAGGACTGGCAGGTTCTGGAACCACCAAAGCTCCCACAGAGAGGTGGGACTGAAAGATCAGGACAAGCAGCTCTTGCAAAAGGCCACGAGGGCAGGAGCCAAAACCCCTGGGGCATCCAGAAGGTGCAGTGACCCCAGGCAGATCAGGCCACAAACTCCTGCAAACTCTGCTCAGACCCAGCACTGGCCAAGGGGCACTGCAGGCTCTGGGCTCTCCCAAGCCTCCCGTCCCCCAGGCAGGGCTGGGTTGGTTGCAGGGCTGTTTCCTGCATCCCCACAGCCAAACCCATGGATGTTGTCCCTGCTGGGTGCAGGGGAGATGGAAAACAGATTCCCTTCTCTGCCCTTTGGCTGCTCTTCAAGGAACCCACCTTGTGTGATTGTTCAGCAGAGATTAAACAGAGACCACAGTGCTGGTTTGGAGAACTGGGCTGGTAACAAACCTGGCTGGGACCTACTGGAGCAGAAGTTGTGTTGTTGTTACCCAGGCTTTGTTTCACAAGTCACTGATGCCATCTCCAAGGAGGTTTGGGGTGAGTTCAGGGGAACAAACCCCTGCAGCCACAGCCCTTTCCTCTCTCAGCACTCCAGGGCTCCCCTCCTGTGCTCAGGAGTCAAACAGACCTGGGAGCAGAGGGAAAGTGGACTTGAAGTGCCAAGAGAGGCAGGGGAGAGCAACTCAGCCCCACAGCAGACAGGAAAATGGAGTTGAGTTAAAAAAAACAAGGGGCATTGCAGAATCTGTCAGCTCCTCCCACAGCCTCACTCGAGTTGATCATTAACAAAGAAACAACACATGCTCTGACACACGTTTCTTCTCATGGTATTTACTTGCTTTTACCTACAACTGTGCTTGAAAAAAGTGGTAATGTGAAACTGCACTCTTAATCATTAGGTTGCTTTGTATCAGATTGTTAATGACTCATCACCAGGATTTTATACACATTTCACCACTTCACTATTCTGTTAACCCTTATCAGGCAACACAGCTTTGGCACAGCGAATTGATGCTGGCCTGAGGGAAAAAATAATATTAAAACTACAAGTAATAACTATTGTGTCCTGAGTTCTGGTTTTCTATGACAGTGGCACAAGGACCAGCATGGGGTTAGTCTGGCTCAGGATGGCTGCAGGAATTGTCACAGAAATATCTGAGGGTGGGGAGGCCCTGGCACAGGGTGCCCAGAGAAGCTGAGGGTGCCCCTGGATCCCTGGCAGTGCCCAAGGCCAGGTTGGACAGGGCTTGGAGCAGCCTGGGCTAGGGGAAGGTGTCCCTGCCCATGGCAGGGCTGGGTGAGATGGGCTTTAAGGTCCCTTCCAACCCAAACCAGTCTGGAATTCTGTGATTCCATAACTCCAGCCCACAGGCACAGCCTGGGTGGGCTTTAAGGTCTCTCCCAACCCCAACCATGCTGATTCTCCTCCTCCCCTCTTGCCACAGAATGGCATTCACAGAACCTTCTGAAGAAGGAAAGACCTCGATTCTCACTCCTGAGCTGCTGCCTCTGACAGGGGCAGATGGGAGGCTGTGGTCTCACAGTGACGTTTGCCCCTTCCCAGGGCACAGGAGAAGCAGAGCACAGCCTCACCCCAGGGGAGCTGCCAGCCCAGGTGAACAGGCCTGCCCCATTGTGCAATTGTTTTGCAAGAAAAGGAAGCTGGTTTCACTGCCTCCAGTTATTCAGCTTTGTCCTTCTCCTCAAACTCCCCTGGCAGGTCCAGCAGCCCAAATTCCACCCACACAGATGGTTTAGCTGCTTTCTGTGAAGTTCTCCTTCCAGCTGGACTGAACTCTTATCTTTAGTGTGGTCTCCACGTGCTGCTGGCTTCTCCTCAGTTTGCTGATGGTCCTTCTTGCACTACAGAGGGCAAGAGCAGAGAAGGGACTGGGGAAAGAGCAGGGAATGCAGAGGATGTCCATGAATTGGGGCAACCACAGGGAATGCAGAGGATGTCCATGAATTGGGGCAACCACAGGGCTGCAACCCTGTCTGATGTGTCCTCAACACGCAGTGACCTCGGGTGGAGCTGCCCTCAGTCCATGTTTTACACCCACCTGAAGCTCCAAGAAGCTGATCTGGCCCTTGTTGTGAATGCTGAGCCTGGCTCTGGTGGAAGGAGAGCGCTGGCAAGGACAGCCAGAGCATGCCTGGGCTTCAGAGGCAGGAGGACAGAGCTTGGGCAGGACAATGAACCCTGCAGGGCTCAGTCTTTGTTAACAAAGCCTGGAGAGAAAATAAAGGTGAGAAGGCAAAGAGGAGAGTGCAGAGAGGTCACAGCAGGATCAGAGCTGCAAGGACAAGAGCAGCAATACTCCCTGCTCCTGAAAAGCTGCTCCCTCAGGACCCCCATGCACAGCCACAGCTGCAGGAACAGGGGCATTGTGTGCCCGCACAGGCTTCTCCCTGCTGTGCAAAGGGAAACACAAAGCAGCATCTCTGTGTCACCCAGCAAACCTGGAGCAAAGGCTGGAGACTCTGCATGGCCTCTGGCAGCCTCTGGAGAGAGCCAGGGCACCTGGATACAGGCTGTGGCCCAGCCCTGCCCCACAGCCCTGCTGGCACCTCCAAACAACCCCCTGAGACAGCTGAGACAGCCCCAGCACGAGCAGAGCTCAAACAGCATTCAGAGCAGCCAGAAACACCTGTATAGACACCCACAGGCACAAGCAGGGCTGTTCTCCACCCTCAAGTGGCTGACTTATGCTGAAAAAGGAATTAAAGAACTAAGAAAAAAATTCTCTCTATCCCAGCTGAAACCAGGACAGGAATTAACATGATGTTTCATGTACCTCTATTTTCTGGGCTAGATACAACTCTTCCAACGTTGGAAACAACATTCATCTCAAGAAGCTGGATGAGGGGATCCTCTTTTACAGGGAAAGACACAAAACAAACCCCCCACCCCAACCCAAAGGTGACTGTAAAGCTTGAACCTTGCAGCAGCTCAGCCAGAAAAGTCTCTTGGAGAGGGATAACTCAATTTTCTGCTGGGCAGCATCTGCTCCAGCCTTTGTCACACACTCCTTTCAATGCCCATCTTCCCTCCAGCCACCTGCACCACCCCCCAGTCATTGTTCCCAGCCCTTTTTCCAACGGATCCAGTGCCCACAGCACCAAGAACTGAGTGTTCTGCCAACGAGCTGAGGCTCTGGAGCATCCAGGAGTGTGAGGGTGCCTGGCAATGCCTTCAGCTTGTGACCCTGTCAGTCACAGCCTGACTGAGCCTGAGGAACCTCCTGGCTCTGAGCTCCTCTGATACCTCGGGAAAGCTCACAGGGAGGACCAGAGTGCTCCAGCTAATCAGAATTCTTTGTACAAACTCCCTCCCCGGGCGGTTTGGAGAGAGATCCCGGTGTGTTGGTGGCACGGGAGGGATCCCAGGGCTGCACCACCCTCTAGTGCACACCCCCAGCAGTGCCCGTGCCCGCAGCATGCCGCCGGCCGCTGGGCTCAAACACCGGGAAAAGAGAATTCCCTTGCCCAGCCCCGCTGTCCTCGGGCTGTGCCGGCCCCACCCCGTGCAACAGCACCGCGGGAGCTCGGGGGACACAGCTCCTCCGAGTGGGAAGCCCAGCACAGAACCAAGAGCTATCCTGGCACAGGGAAAAGTCACTGTCCTGCACCTCAGCAGCCTGCACATCCAGCGCCCTGCACATCCAGCACCCTGCACCCACACCCCTGGATCCCTGGCAGCCCCAGATCCCTGGAATCCCAGACCCTGAACATCCAGCACCCTGCATCCCTGACCCCTGGATCCCTGGCAGCCCCAGATCCCTGGCATTCCAGACCCTGCACATCCAGCACCCTGCATCCCATATCCCTGGATCCCTGGCAGCCCCAGATCCCTGGAATCCCAGACCCTGCACATCCAGCACCCTGCATCCCAAATCCCTGGATCCCTGGCAGTCCAGACCCTACATCCCAGACCCTGCACATCCAGAACCCTGCATCCCAAATCCCTGGATCCCTGGCAGCCCCAGATCCCTGGCATTCCAGACCCTGCACATCCAGCACCCTGCATCCCATATCCCTGGATCCCTGGCAGNTGCCCCCTGGATCCCTGGACCCCCCAGACCCTACACCCCAGACACTGCAGATCCAGCACCCTGCACCCTATATCCCTGGATCCCTGGTATTCCAGACCCTGCACCCCATACACCCCTGGAAGCCCAGACCCTGCACCTCAGACCCTGCACCCCATGAACCCTTGGATCCCTGGCAGCCCCAGATCCCTGGAATTCCAGACCCTGCACCCCAGACCCTTCACATCCAGCACCCTGCACCCTATATCCCTGGATCCCTGGTATTCCAGACCCTGCACCCCAGACCCTTCACATCCAGCACCCTGCACCCTATATCCCTGGATCCCTGGTATTCCAGACCCTGCACCCCAGACCCTTCACATCCAGCACCCTGCACCCTATATCCCTGGATCCCTGGTATTCCAGACCCTGCACCCCAGACCCTTCACATCCAGCACCCTGCACCCCATGAACCCTTGGATCCCTGGCAGCCCCAGATCCCTGGAATTCCAGACCCTGCACCCCATGGCCCCAGATCCCTGGCACCCCAGACCCTGCACATCCAGCACCCTGCACCCCACACCCTGGATCCCTGGCATTCCAGACCCTGCACATCCAGCACCCTGCACCCCTGACCCCTGGATCCCTGGCATTCCAGACCCTGCAGCCCCTGCAGCCAGCTCAGCTCCTGTCATGCAGAGATTTACCTGTACAACAGGAGTCCGTGTAATTCCTGCCACAGGAGTGGAACCATTCTCATCTCAAAGCATGGAAGCAGAAGATGTTCACACAGAAGAAGGAGATGGTCACTACTAGGATGTGTTTTCTGCACATTGCCTTCTCTTCCCACAGCCCTGAGCAGCAGCAGCAGGAGAGCAAAGGCTGGCAGCTGCTGCCTCTCT
Source organism: Climacteris rufus (assembly GCA_013398175.1). Classification (NCBI taxonomy): domain Eukaryota; kingdom Metazoa; phylum Chordata; class Aves; order Passeriformes; family Climacteridae; genus Climacteris; species Climacteris rufus. The sequence goes on from VZRZ01004920.1 coordinate 95,760, forward strand.
TGGCTGCCCAGCTCTCCCCTCCTCAGCCAAAGCTGCCACAGCACAGGCAATGGCCAGGTCATATTCTGGGATTCAGTTCTGCCATGGATCTAAAACACTGGGGAAAATCACCACTGTGTTGTCAGTGCTGCAGGTACTGAAGCACAAGGGGCCTTCCCACAAGCAGTGAATCACAGGCAGCCTGGATCAGAGGTTCCTGCTGCAGGACAGCTCCACATCAGCCTCGGGATAAGGGGAACCTCGACTGACAGAGAGAATCCCCAACACAATCCTAAAATACCCCCAGGTCTGAGCAGAGCAGGGCGTGAGCAGGTTCACTGCCAAAGGCCTGGCAGCAGCATGGGATGCTATTTTGTCTAAGTTACCAGGGCAGTTTAAAGTTTGAAACCGAAATTTTGCAAGACCCAATTGTTACACCCAGGTCCTGCTTCCAACAAATGCAGCATCAGAACTGCTGAGAGCCTCCCAGAGGCACCACTGACCCCAGGAGCTGCACTGGAGACAAGGGGCACAAAGGAAATGTGGGCTGGGTGTCAAACACAAACCTATCCCACCTTTCCTGTTCTCTCCCCCAGGATATCACAGGTACCTCCATCAAAGGAGAAATAAAGCAGCATAAATAAAATAAAGACAAGGAAGAGAGAGGAGTCACTTCCTTCACACAGCAGTTCTGAGCTCAGGAGGAAGAAAACCAGACAAAGAGGGAGGGAGCAGCACTGGGGAGGGAGTTCCACCTCTCCCTAACTACCATGTTTGTTTGGTGGTTTTGGACACAGCTTCAGGAAACACAAAAGTCTCCTGAGCATGACTTGGCATTCAGAGTGCCCAGGAAACTGATGGGGGAGGAAGAAAAGGGAGGAGGATTAGGTTGGGTATCAGGAAAGGTTCTTCCCCCAGAGGGTGCTGGGCCCTGCCCAGGCTCCCCAGGGAATGGGCACGGCCCCGAGGCTGCCAGAGCTCCAGGGGCGTTTGGACAGCGCTGCCAGGGATGCCCAGGGTGGGGTTGGTGGGGGGTCTGGGCAGGGCCAGGGGCTGCACTGGATGATCCTGGTGGATCCCTTCCAGCTCTGGATGTTCTGTGACCCCATGACATCCAGAAACACGATGGACAAACAAGTGACAGAGCACAGGCACAGCCAGCACTGACATTCAAGGGTCAGTTGTGCCCCTCAAACCAAAGACCTTCCAGGAAGTCACAGCTGGCTTGGTGGACATGGGGCAGCTCACCTGGACTTTGACTGGCCTTGGGCAGAACTCTCAGAAGAATCCACAAAGCCAAATGGCTTTGGCAGAGGCTGGGAGTGCCCAGAACAGTGGTGGACAGCAGGCTCAGAGGGCTGTGACCATCAGCAGCAGGTCCAGCGGGCAGCCTGGGACCAGGGCACTCCCCAGAGGTCCTTCGAGGGGCTGATGCTGTTTAATGCCTCTGGTTACAACCCGAGGACAGAACTCAGCCCCAGCAAGGCTTCAAAGGACACCAAGGTGTGGGCATGGCTCCCACAGCAGGGGTGGGCACTGTGTGTGCCCCTCAGTGGGCTGAGGAACGGCCTGACAGGAACCTCAGGGCACTCCAGGGCCCAGGCCTGAGCAACCCCAGGCACAGGGGGCACAACAGAGCCTCAGAGGCTCCTTCCCACCTGAGTTACTCCATGATTCAGAGTAATTCATGCACACAGTGCTGCTTACAGGGACTGGAAGGTTCTATTCAGGAATACTGTACCTGCTGGAATCAGTGTGCAGTCCCTGTGAACTCCCACAGCTCATCCTTCCCCCATGCCCAGCTCCTGCCCACTCCACTGAGGCAGCAGCAAAGCAGAACTGAGCAGTACAGACAGTGCCACAAGGGAGCCATGACCAGGCTTTCCAGCCTGCAGAAGAGAAGCTCTGGGGTCAGTTGCAGCCTTCCAGGGCCTGAAGGAGCCTTCAAGAAACATGGAGAGAGACCATTTACAAGGGCCTGGAGGGACAGGACACAGGAAAGGGCTTCCCAATGCCAGAGGGCAGGGTTGGATGGGATATTGGGATGAAATTGTTCCCTGGGAGGGTGGGGAGGCCCTGGCACAGGGTGCCCAGAGAAGCTGTGGCTGCCCCAGCCCTGGCAGTGTCCAAGGCCAGGTTGGACAGGGCTTGGAGCAGCCTGGGACAGTGGAAGGTGTCCCTGCCCATGGCAGGGGGTGGCACTGGATGTTCTTAAATGTCCCTTCCAACCCAGGTCATTTCCATTATTCTATTTTTTCAAAAATTGAATTTGACTCCACCTACACTCAAACCCTGCTGTCACTGAGGAACATCATAATCATGTTCTTTGTAACTGGCTCCAGGACTCACTTCAAGCTACTCCTTTGGAGAAAATTGGGGAGAAAAGGGCAGAGAATGATTCCATTTCTGTCTCTCTTTGTGAAAGCCCCTCTGAGAAGAGGCTGTGGCCTGCTGCTTGGGCTGGTGACAGCAGTGGACATCTCTGCTAGGGCAGCACATCTCACCCTGTGCCAGAAGAGCTGGAACCTCAAACAGGAAATGGTTTCAGTAGAGCTCATCTCCTCTAACACTTCCTCCTGCTGAGCATCTTCTCTGAAGACCCCAAGGGGCAGCCCAAGGCTGATGAAAGCCATGATCAGCCTCAGGAGCCCACACCACCTGCTCCACCACACCAGGGCTCCACACTCACTGAGCAGAGTTCAAAAACACATGATGCCAAGTTTAAAAATATGCATTTTCTTTTTCCTTTTAAAAATGTACAGTCAGAGTTTCAGTCAATCTACAAGAAGACACTCAGCTATCTTTAAGAACACTAACCCTTGCAGTGCACTGCACACAGTTTCTTAAGCAGCCAGAGCCAGTGAGTCGGGTGAACTGCAGCGTTTCCTCGAGGAGCTTCAGTGGCGTTTTTTGGTTTCCAGCACGTGGGCAGAGACTCTCAGAAGGCAGCAGAGGGTCAGCTCCTCTCCCCCCAGGCCTGCCTGCAGCCCCAGCTCAGCGTGAGGCCGGGGTGGGCACGGTGGGCAGGGGCAGCTCCATGGAGGGGGGCTCAGGCACCTGGGGCGGGCTGGGCTTGCGCAGCTCCAGCTTCTCGCTCAGCTGGCTGTGCAGCTCCTTCAGTGCTTCCCCGCTCTGCAGAACGACAGTGGGGAGGGCACAGCTCAGCCACACTCACTCAGCTGCTGTGCAGCTCCTTCAGTGCCTCCTCCTCTGTAGAACCACAGTGGGGAGGGACCAGCTCAGCCACACTCACTCAGCTGCTGTGCAGCTCCTTCAGTGCCTCCCCGGTCTGCAGAACAACAGTGGGGAGGGCACAGCTCAGCCACACCCAGCTGCTGTGCAGCTCCTTCAGTGCCTGTCCCTCTGCAGGACAGTGGGGAGGGCACAGCTCAGCCACACTCAGCTGCTGTGCAGCTCCTTCAGTGCCTGTCCCTCTGCAGGACAGTGGGGAGGGCACAGCTCAGCCACGCTCCCTCCCAGCCACCACACCCAGTGTCCCTCCCCCCTGAGTGTTCCAACACAGAGAGGAAGCCACAGGTTGGTACAGCTGGAAAGCAGAGCTCACATTGCACTAAACAATGAAGGCAGCTGCCTTCACTTGCAGTTAGCTCTGCCTTCCTCCTGCTTCCCTCCCTACCTGCTTGGTGGGTTCCAAAGCCTTCTGGAGAGACTCGAGTTTGGCTGGGGCCACTTTGTGATGCAGATGCAGCAGCAGCCTGAGCACGTGTCTGTGCACGTTCTCCTTCCTGCAGAAGCCAGTGGAAAGCAGAGTGACCAAGGTACACAAACACCATCTTGAGAACAGGGAAGCTACAGCAACACCCCCAGAGTCATTCACACCCCCACTGACTTTGTTATAATTTTCCAAGACCTCTGAGAACTGCAGCTCTGTTCCACAAACACTAACACTGCCTTAGGCTTTCAAGGATTCATGGAGCTGTTCAACAGGAGTGGATCACCTGCACAACCAGGAGGAGGGAGGGGGAGCACAGCAGCTGCTCTCTGTAGGACAGGCACATGCAGGAGGGTGTTTGTCCCTCCTGTGTGGGAGGAAGGGACAGCAGCACGTCCTGCTATGCCCCAGCAGCAATTTCAGCCACTTTTGGGCTGAAAATGTAGCTTTATGTAGGTTGGATTGGTCTGCAGGCCACCAGCTAAACCACAGTGACTTACCAGAGGTAACAATAGATTTTCTTGTGCAAAGAGCTGAAGTTAACTCTGCATACCCAAAACTACTTCAAAGCCTGAAGGATATTCTCCTTTGCAACTCCAGCTTAGGAATAATGAATTACAGTTCAGATAATAATTCATAATGAAGACATAACCATTTTGCTGATAAAAACTTGATGACAAAACAGAAGCCTTTCCTTAAAGGAAAACAGCAGCCAGCTAAAATTTCCACTGTCTGTGAAGAATTTGCTGAGCTACTAAACTGTTGCTCAAAGCAGTGAAACCCCCCCAAGGCATTCTGTAAACTCACTCCCTTTAGTGAGGAAAATCTGATGTACCTGGAGCAGGCAGTGAGGAAGAAGCCATCAAAGAGACTGGTGCAGAACTCCTCGAGTGCAAAGTCATCACTCAGCAGGGTGAGGTTACCCGTGAGCAGGTGCAGGAAAATGTCACTGAAGGCCAAGTCACTGAATGTCTCAACTGTAAAACATGGGAAGGGAAGAGACAGAGACTGACAAGGATGTGCCAAAACCTGACCACAGAACTGATGTTCTCCTGAAGATCTGGCAGTGAGAGTTCATCACAGAATGGTTTGGGCTGGAAGGGACCTTAAAGCCCATCCAGTGCCACTCCTGCCATGGGCAGGGACACCTCCCACTGTCCCAGGCTGCTCCAAGCCCCATCCAACCTGGCCTTGGGCACTGCCAGGGATCCAGGGGCAGCCACAGCTTCTCTGGGCACCCTGTGCCAGGGCCTCCCCGTGCCAGGGCCTCCCCACCCTCCCAGGGAACAATTCCTGCCAATATCCACTCTAAGCCTACTTTCCTTCAGTCATTTTTTTCTCATTTCCTTTGGTAACAGGCAGCCCAGGCAGGTGGCTTTGATCTTTCAGACATAAAAGATGAGAAGCAGATTGCTCCAGAGCTCTCCTGCAACTCATCCACAGGAGTCAGTGAACAAGGTGAAAAAAATTAAGGCTGTGTTCAGTCCTGTTGTGCCACAGGTTTTTTCACCACACAAAGCCAAGTCCCACCTGCAATCCCTCTGGGCAGCAGCAGAATTAAGCCACCTGCTCTCTTATCTTTCAGATTCATTCCAAACAGTTCTCAACTAACCTCACTGTCAGTGGAGCCCTTGGTGTGAGGAACTACTGACCCCCAGCCACTGTCCCTAAACTCTCAGATCAGCAGGAAAGCCCCCTAATTGCAGACAAACCCAAACACTCCTGCAAGGACTCACAACTAAGTCAGCAGAAGAGCCAAAGGCAGAACTTTATTTCTTTGGCTCTGAAATCCCTTTCACTCCAGATTTAGTTGCCCTGGGTGCCCAGCACAAGGCAAACAGCCACAGAATAGAAGATGAGACAAAACCTTACCCAGTGCTGGCAGGAGCCTAAGGAAGGCATTCTTGTTCCTCTGTTTGGTGATGTGAAGGATGTAGTACAGCCCAATCTCACAAGCTATTCTGTTCTCCTGAAGGAATCTGTGATGGCAGAAGCAAACTTTCTTCATCAATAAAGCTAAAATTTTTTGTAATTTTAATTTTTTCAGAGGTTTAAAGTACTTTTGGGATGGCTCCCAAGCAGGTACAGCAGTGGTTAACCTCAAACCCACTGCAGAGCAGCTGCTCAGTGACTGAGCACATGGATCATCCCCATGTTCATTACCACACTCCAGAAAAACTGACCCCTCAGCAAGCAGCTGGATTTAACTGTGAACATTTATGATGTATCAATGGTAAAAGTGCTGTTCAAAATTGGACCTAGAAGCCCAAATACTCAAAAATTATACAAAATCCAATACTGTTTTAGTGTCCCAAAAGTCAAAGACCAACAGTGCCATAGAGGAGAGCACAACTATCACGACAGACTATCCCAGATTCTGGCACCACACAAGGACTGTGCTGGAAATTAATGCAAGATCTGAATACAACAGAGCACACAGAGGTTTTAATTCTCTTTCTGACATCCCTGGAGTGACAGGTCATGAACAGAGAAAGTGTGGGTGCCAAAAATGCCAACATTATGATTTCCAATAGTGCTCTTCAGAACACAGCATGGGCACTCATCCAGCTGCACCCAAATATCACCCAAAACTCAGCACTCACTGCCTGGGAAGCTGAACAAAACACCACACACCTTCATATTGAATCTGCAAACAGAATGGTCATCATGAGAAATATTATTTTATGTAGATACATTCTGTTTGAGGAATCACAAGGGAAACCTGTTCTGCTACAGGAAAAGCTCAGACCTGATGAGTTAGCACTGCATCTCAGCCCTGCCTTTAGCACAGGCATATTTCATGTTCTGCCTGCCAGGGCTGGCTCCCTGCTGCTCTGGGGCTGCTACTCACTTGGTGAAAGCCTCGGGAATGGTGCTGGGGTAGGAGATTGGTCCCTTCTCCTCCGAGGGCAGCTTCTGATCCACAGTGAAGGTGTGGTCATCCACCACAAAGGACATGAGCAGGGGCAGGAACCTGGTGATCAGCTCGGCCTCCTTGCAGGGAGGGAGGAACAGAGGCAAGGGAAGAAGCCATCATCAGTCACCTCATGCCACCTAATGGTCCTGCAGTGCTGTAACAAACAGTGAGGCAGTGGCACAAGCCTCGGCCTACACTCAGGGAAACAAGCTTACAGACATCCAGTTCCAAAAGTCTTGAATAGTTCACTTCCATGTGTTCCATTAAGAAAATTGTACTTCATCTCACCCACAGAACTATTCCTGCTCAAATCCTTTTATTGGACAATTATGTAGTATTTCTTCTGAGAGGCTTTCCCAGCACTGCTGCAGGCATGGGATGTGTTCAGGATGATTCCAAACTGTTTTTATCAACAATTACAGACTCCCAGCATGGCCCAGGCTGATTTGTGGTAACACAAGCACAGATACGTCAGATTTTAAATACAGACTTGGAGCTTCCCTTTAGAAAGGAACTGAACATTTTTCCTCAGAGGTTCAGGAGGGAACACAAACCAGTCCTGCCTTCAGAATTATTGGTCACTCTCACTGCTGCAAGTGTGAATTCTCACCCTCCCTGTGGTAATTTAAACGTGCAAGCAGCCAGGAACAGATGTACTTTGGAGACTCCAAATGTGCCCCTAGGTAAACATTTACTGCTTTATAGCTCAGAAGAGAAACAGCAAATTCCTGCTGTACAACACCAGGGTTGGCCCTCCTGCCCTCAGCTGAACTACACCAGGGGTTCCTGTAACACTGGGAAAGTATTCCCAGAGCATGGGAAGGTTATAGCCAAATGTGGCACTGCACAAAACTGAGAGCTGGAAGGGAAAAACATTTCTCATGGCAATGAAAAGCTTCTACACTGCTAGCAGAGTTTGAGGCCAGCCTTGGAAATCCTGCTGTCCTCCAGCAAGGTGTATTCTGTGAACCCATCAGTTGTGTATGAGAGCCCAGGAACAGAGACAGCCATGAGCAAGCAGTGCAGTATTTAACTGAGGTGCAGGCTGATTTTGGAACAGCAAGGGCCAGGCACTCCTGGAAATCAAAAGCAGGTAAAGGAAGCTCACAGCATGTCCACCTGAGCTGCTCTGTGACTGCTTGATGAGAGGTTTGCAGAATGAATGTTCAATCAGGAATCCAATAAAACAAGCCTAAATTTGGTTAATTGTGTTGAATTCTAACATCAAAATGGCTCACCATTTTTGGTTCCTTGAAGACTTGGCTGTCAATCATGTCCCAGGCCCCCTGTCCCAAAGAGAGCATCCTCAGGAGCAGCAGCAGGTCCGGGCTTTCCTCGAATTTTAAGGGGAGAAGAAAAACAGCTATTTTGATCTTCCACATGAGATGTTTCTCTGGAAGGAGTGGTCTGTATTCAAAGCTGCTCTGGATCAGCAGCTCTGGCCAAGGCTGCTGAAGGCATTCAGTTCTCCCAGTTAATTGACAACTGATTCCACAAACAAGAACCAAATAACTGCCACACCTGAGGGTTTGTGGAGTTTTGTCAATTTATAATGCACCAGCAAGTTTGCAGCTATGGGATCACAGCTTTATAAAATGTGTCCAGCCCAAACAGTGCACTAAAATGCAATGTGTGACAGGGCAAACCAAGTCATCTCAGCAGAAGAAAGAAGGAGAAAGGGTGTGACAGTGGGGGTTTTGTTTATATTGTGTCCTGAAACCCAAAGGATTTTCAGTCTTGAGGGAATTCTTCCATCCAACAATAACATTTCAGAGCTCACACTGGTCAGACACTCTCAGGGTGCTCTCCTTTAACACCTCAGCACCTCCTGCACACTCCACTTGCAGGAACCTTTTTGTAGCTCGGCCACCAGACCAGAGCAGTGCAAACAAACCCCTGGCATTTGCTGTGGCAGGGAGAAAGGTGCTGCTGGCAGGCAAACTGATGGGAGGACAAAGCAGGGAGGCACATACTCTACATGTTATTCTGCATTGGCACAGCTGCCAGGACAGAATGAGCCACACAAAGAATTCATGGTCAGTTTGGAGAGTTCCAAAATGCCCATCTCCCAACAGCTCCTGCAGAGCTCTGCTGCAAATGGACAGTCATGTTTCCCTTGTTGCAATTCACACATTTGAGCACATAATCAGACTTGCACAGTGCCAGTCCTTCCCCCAGTCAGCTGAGACCACAGTTCAGGAGAGGCACACGAGCTGCAGTGCTTACCCTGGGTAAGGTGTCCTGCCCAACCAGGTCCTGCAGGTGCCTTATGGTGCTCAAGGCCAAGGTGTTAATGGCAAAGGGATCACACAGGATCATGGATAAGTCCCTGAGAAGTAAAAATCAAACACTTGTCATACAGAACAACCAACCCCATTGTACAGGTCCATATCCACCTGAGGAACCTTCTCCTGCCTCGTAAAGAAATAACATTCATGGTGGGTTTGACTTAAAAGAGCACAAAAAACAGTTGCTAAAAGTCTCTGCACTGAGACCAAGCACAAGGCACAGGCAGCTGAAGGTCTGTTGGGACACAGCCCACAGGCAGTGGAGCTCTGGTGGTCCCTGCTCTCTGAGCTGGCATTTTCTGACCATCTCCAGAGTGCTCAGGACAGAAAGGTGTCAGAGGCCTTTGAAAAACAGGTAAAAGTGAATTCTCAGAAATAGTTTAAAATACCACTGGACAAAATCTGAAAGTATCAGCTAAATAAAATCCTGTGAGGACACCTTCCAGAAAAGGAAGTGCACCAGATGACAAGAGGGATTTGAAGAGGCTAATGAAGTACATTAACTAACGAACATCACCAACCCATTTTCTCTGGCTTTAAAGCCAGACATGATATTCATAATAAGGCCCCTGAATTTAGTTAGCAGGCCATGGGGGACACTCAGGAGTGGCAAGTGAAGCAGTGCAAGCTCTGGCACCAGGATGAGCTTGGCCCCAGTGCCCTGATGGATGTCAGGGGGTGCCTGCACACAGCAGCTGCTGCTTTTGCTGCCTTAGGGGAGCACCAACACCCACAGCACCTGTCACATGCTGGGACTGCCACCAACCCATTTTCAGTTTCTGAACACAGCCCCAGTGCCTTACCCCAACACTTGCTCTTGTCCTTTCTTCACCCCATCCAGGAAGCCCTGCAGCTCCCGGGCTCTCTTGTTGTCCACAAACTTCTCGCGGATGCAGGCGTCCAGGCACCAGGTGAACTGCCAGCACAGGGACAGAGCTCTGTGAGCCCCAGCCCGAGCAAAGCAGCAGTGAAACACATGGTGCCACAGCAAACAGGCTCTCAGTGACCACAAACTCCTGGCATTAAGGTGCTTCGTGCACTCAGGCATGGCACAGACACAGAGGTCAGGAATGCCAACATCCCAAAAGGAGGGCAGGAAATCCCAGGACAGTTAACCTGGGGTCACTTTCTCCCAGGTAAGGCAATTCCTGGCAATTAAGCAGCAGGCATTTATTAAAGACACCACTGCTCAGCACACCTGTGGATTTACACAAGTAGGAGACTGAGGAGGAAGCATCACTTAGAAATAAAAACCTGATTTTGGCCATTGCAACACCACTCCCACCCTCTCAGTAAGGGAATACGGACTTTATAGCTTTAGAGCTGTATCACTGAAACATTTTTTAAGCAGAATACACTTCAACTTATCAACTACTTCAGAAAAAAGCCTTGTTCCAGGTCAGTGATGCTACCATGGACAATGGGTCAGCAGGATCCTGCTGTGACATTAGCACATCTGTCACCTCCCAATATTTGAATAGTTCCATGTTTTCTTATAACTCAATATCCAAAGCATTTCCTGTTACACACACAGTTTACTGACAGATGGGAGCATATCCACAGCTGGGAGGGAAGCAAGCCTGGATTAAAAACCTGGAGCTAGCTGATGGTTTTTATTATTTCTGCAACATCTACATAAATTAGATGTCAGATTAGACACTGCTTTTAACACTGCCTAAGTACCCTAAATTTGAATGTTTCATGGGTTATGAAATGCAAACAAACTGCTGGTTAATCAAGATGACATTTCCACCTGAAGTTCCAAGGATGACAAGATGACATTTAGGTTCAAGGTGTGAGCCCTTTTTACAGAAAAGACTCATCTTTTCCGGGCTTTTCCCAGAAAATTCTCCGGTCACAGCCCCACCCGTGCCCTGGTACCTTGTGACAGGGGTCAACAGTGCAGATCTCACTGATCTCCAGGTCGTGCAGGGACATGAGGAGCTCTGCCCTGAGGGTGCAGTAGTGGACGTTCCTGGTGCGCAGGAAGAGCGTTCTCAGGAACTGCAGCACCATGTCATAGAGCTTCACGTTCTTGCCGATCATCTGCGTCAGCTTCTGCACCACCTGAGCTCACAGGGCAAAGGGGCTCTCAGCACCCATAGCTGCTCATTTCACACACACACACAGAGTAGAAACAACTTTGCTTACACATTTACCAACACTGACACATCTGCAGAGACACCAGTTCCTAAAAGGAATTATTTACACCAAGATTGCCAAGAACGAGACATTCACCAAACCTTCCACAGCCATGACAGGTTTTTAGCTCAGCCCACAAATTTCTTTCTTTTTTTAGATTCTCTCCCCATTTTCCCAGGGGGAGTGAACAAGTGGATGTGTGGTGCTGAGTGCCCAGCTGGGGCTAAACCACAACTCTGCAGTGTAAACCTGAAGTAAATTACACCAAGGCAATTACATTAAATGATTTTCAAAGCAGAACATGCCCAACACAATCCCTCATGTAACACATGTGCTGCCCTCTCTGAAATTACAGCTTTATAGTTAATTCCATCCAAAGAGCAACTTTTCTGGATGCCAATTAACTAAAACTTTTCTGGATGCCAATTAACTACAACTTTCCATAACCCTTTACATTTTTACCAAAAAAGCAACTTCTGCTGAGCTATGTCCACTAAAAAAAGGTCCCAAGAAAATAAATTTAACATATTAACACATCCAAACTAATGTGATAGAGATGCTCAGCCTTCAGAACAGGTGATTAAAGGTGGATTAAAGCCAGGCTGAACAACAAAGAAAAAAATCTGGCCTTGCTTTTTTTTTTTTTTTAAAGTGCATAAACAGCTTAGAACATTAATCAATTATTACACAACTACTAAAATAACTCCTGCTGCTTTCATCAAGATGTGTAGGAGAAAACGTCCTGGTATTTCTTGCACAGACTTTGTCCAGCTAAACAACTTCAGTGGCAAAAGTGGCCAGGGGCAAACAGACCCTGTAATGTGCTGAGGTTGACTGAAAGCTGAGAAATTCCCCTCCCCATGACACTGTGAGGGTTCCCCCGTCCTCACCTCTCCCTGACGCCTTGTTTTGGGAGAAGGACTGAAGAAATTTTGCAGGAAGGAAATATCATTGCTGAAGAGAATGTTCTCCTTCTCCAGGATGTATTGCTTCAGCAGGGGTGACACCTCGTCCCCAAAGAGGGCCTGGTTGTCCTGCCAGATCTGTCTCTTCACCTCCACAGCACAGGCCTTGTACAGGTCCTTGTCAGCCATCACCAACTTCAGCTTCTTCTCGGGGACCTGCAACCCACAGAGCAGTAAGAGCACCTCACCTGCCCATGTCACCTGTCACTGGCCATGGGAGACACCTCAATCATGGAATCACAGGGTATCCTGAGCTGGAAGGACCAAGGGATCCCCCAGTGCAGCCCCAGGCCCTGCCCAGACCCCCCACCAACCCCACCCTGGGCATCCCTGGCAGCGCTGTCCAAACGCCCCTGGAGCTCTGGCAGCCTCGGGGCCGTGCCCATTCCCTGGGGAGCCTGGGCAGTGCCCAGCACCCTCTGGGGGAAGAACCTTTCCTGATCTCCAGCCTGAGCCTCTCCTGGCACAGCTCCAGCCGTTCCTGGGTCCTGTCCCTGTCCCAGAGAGCAGAGATGGAGCTGCCCCTCGGGAGGAGCTGCAGCCCCGGTGAGCTCTGCCCTCAGCCTGCTCTGCCCCAGCTGAACAACCCCAGTGCCCTCAGCTGCTCCTTGTGTGACTCCTCCAGACCCTTCCCCATCCTTTGGATGTTCTCCAACAGCTTCAGATCTTTCTTATCTTGTGGTGCCCAAACTGCCCCAGCACTGGAGGTGAGGCTGCCCCAGAGCAGAGCAGAGCAGGACAATCCCCTCCATGCCCTGATCCCACCTCAGGCAGTCTGGGCATTCACCCCTCAGGGCAAGCAACCCCCAGCAGCGTCACAGGCTGGGCTTCCACCTCCTCCTGCAGCAGCCAGCCAGCCCTAACCACCAAATCATTTATCAAGCTTTCCCTTATTTCTTTCAAAGAAAAATTATTTCCTTTAAATCTGCAGTGCTGAGATTTGAGGTGATGTTTCCAAACTCAGTAACTTACTGAAATTCCAGCAGAGTTTTGAACCCACTACCTTAACTGCAATATGATGCTTTTAACAAGAGCATTCCTAGAGAATTTTGTTTCACAGATCTGAATCCCCCTCCTGCCTATATCTACTTGCATTCCTCAAGTCTTATCTTCCACTTGTCACAGGTTTGTAAGCCAGCTGTGGAAAAATTCACCTATCAGTGAACCTGACTGTTTTAGGAAGCTGCATGGATTGAAGAAAACAGGGAAATAATCTCCTCCAATTATGAAAATGTAAATTGCTTTTTGAATTACTCCACCAAGTTATTAGCAGATACAAGAATGTGTAAAATCTTCAGTCAGTCCCTGACACAGAACACACTTGCAGAAGGTGCAGAGGGAGCACAGCCCACCTGCCAGAGCCACACCAGAGATGTCACACCAGGGATGTCACACCAGGGATGTCACACCAGGGATGTCACACCAGGGATGTCACACCAGGGATGCCACACCAGGGATGTCACACCAAGGATATCACACCAGGGATGCCACACCAGAGCTGTCACACCACAGGCCAGCCAGGGCAGTGGTCCTACCTTGGGTAAGTGCTTCATGACACACATGACCACGGGCTGTATCGAGGGCATCTTGACCAGGGAGAAGCTCTTCTCTAGGAGATCTTCCAGCTTCTTGTATCTAAAAACACGTGAAAGCAGGAGACTAAGTGCCATGCAGAGGGACAAGGGGGCTCACCTCAAAGCCACTGGAATTTAGTTGCAAGGAACTCGACTCTCCTCCAAGCCACCCGTCCACTGTATTTTCACACGGAATTCCCAGCTCGCTCCAAGAACCAACAAAACTGCTGACAAACCTCTCCTCGACCTTGCCCTCCAAGGCGATGGCAGAGACCCTCTCCAGCAGCTTCTCCCGCAGCTCATCGAACACGGACTGGTGGAACTCGAGCCGGGGGGTGCCGTGCAGGTCCAGGAAGGGCAGCGCATACTGCAGCGAGGGCAGCAGCACCCCGTTCTCCGTCTGCAACACAACGGCGGCGGGCACTGAAACGGCGCCCGGGAGCAGCTAAAGCGAGAAAAACAGCACCGGGGCCGTCCCGCGCTCCCTGCCCCGCACAGCGCGGCCCACACGGCACCTGGAACTGCTCGATGGCCTTCAGCGGCTCCGTGCAGTTCGTGAGGGTCTCCTTGAGGTCCTCGCCATTGGCCACTCCCAGCTCCTGCAGCCCCGCGTACATCTCGGCCTGGCCGGGCCCGCGGGGCCGCTCCCGGCTCAGCTCCCGCTTCTGATCCCGGTCCCGCTCCTGATCCCGATCCTGATCCCGGTCCCGATCTTGATCCCGGTCCCGGTCCCGGTCCCGATCCCGCTCCTGATCCCGATCCCGGTCCCGGTCCCGCCTCAGCTCCCGCCCCGGCCCCGCACGCTCCGCCCCCACACCGCCCCCTCAGCCCGCGGG
>VZRZ01004920.1:119146-133211 GCA_013398175.1 Climacteris rufus
GAGTGTGAGTGGCTGTGCTCATCCAGGGGAGTGTGTGTGTTCATCCAGGTGAGTGTGAGTGGCTGTGCTCATCCAGGTGAGTGTGTGAGTGCTCATCCAGGTGGGTGTGAGTGGCTGTGCTCACCCAGGTGAGTGTCTGCAAAGCTCCTGGGTACAGCTTCACTCAGTGACAGTTGCACAAAGTCTGATAATGGGTAAAATGACAATCCCTTTAAGGTCAATTCCTCTTTAGTAGAGGTCATTTGCACATATTTTTTAAAACCCCAGTGCATTTGTAAAATATACTCTCTATGCCCAAATCAATGCCCTCCAAGCAGACACAGAGGCACCTGTTCAAGAGTTTTCTACTTACAGGCTCTATTTGGCTCCTGGTTAATACACACAAGCACAAAATTGCTCTCCAGAGTTGCCAACCTCACCTTCAGGGTGACAAGAAGTCAAAGCTTCCCTTGGCTCCTGTGAACTGCTCCTCCATCCTGCACCCAGGAACCAACTGGGACCTTCCATTTGGAGTTCTCCTTTGCTGACTTCAACCCTGAAGCATCTTTAAAAGAGCAATATTTCACCTTGAAAACATGCAGGTGTTTTGGTTCTTCCAAACTTATTTCAGTTGGGGAATGGGTGGGGAGGAGAGAGTGGTATCAGCTGATACAACTCAGGAATCACCTTAGTCTTCACCAAAACTGTATTTTCAGGAATTATCTACTCCCTGCCCATCCACTTTCCTCCCTATAAACCTCACCTGCCCTTACCTGAGACCTGAATGTCCCACATGGAGATCACAACTTCACCAGAATTATACTGGGAAATTCCTAGAGATACAAAACACCGATTCTTGAGGGGTTGAGCTGTTTGGAAGGCAGATCAGAACAGCCTCTGTTGCAAGCAGAAAGGGTACAGGATGCAGGAATTGTATTTGTGGTCTAAGGGAGGGCAGGTAGGGCTGGCACTCATCACCTCCCCCAGCAGGTCCAGTCGCTGGCCCTGAGCTCAGCAGGAGCTGGGACCTGGCTGCATCAGCCTGGGCCTCGTGCTTGACTCGATGACATAAAATTTGGCAAACCTTTCCCAGCCTGCCTGCTTGATGTCAGCATTGTGGTGCTTGGGGAAAGCTGTGTTAACGCTGTCAGACTGTGGGAAGCCCTGGGATGCCAGTGTCCTCCTTGCTGCCTCTGTCCTTGTTTTCTTCTGCCTCCAGGATCAGAGAAGGGCCAAGACTGTGTCCAATCCCTGCTGGCCCCTCAGCTACTCCCGGGCAGTGCCGTGGCAGTCAGTGCATGCTGGGCCCTGTGCTGCCAGTGAGGACACACAGGACATCCCTGGCCCCAAGGAGGTCTTCAACATCACAGGCTCCAGCAATCCCAGTGCCTGCGTGGCACTCGTGCCAAGGCTGCTCAACTCCTCCTCCTCCTCCTGCAGCTTCTTCACGCAGCCCCTGAGCAGTGGCCTCCAGCCCCTGCAGCCCAGGTTTCTGGTGAGTTCTCAGGTACACTGGGGCAGGCAGCTGCTGTGGAGATGGGGCTGATGTGAAATGGGGCCAGTTTGGCCATTGATAAGCACAGTGGGAACAGCCAGACCGTGACACTCCTGCCCTGTCACTGCCACACAGCTCTTCAGATATGGACCACTGGCCTCCCACAGGGACTGTGCTGGAGCTTCATCCCTGGCTCCTCAGGGGCTGCTGCTCCAGCAGCTCTGGGGCTCCCCAGAGCCAGCAGGGAGGGGACACTCAGGAGCTGTGTGCTGAGCAGGTCTGTGGTAAAGCTGGAGATCCTCTGCCCCTCCCGAGTACACCCACGTCCTTGGGCAAAGACAATCCCACCAAAGGGCTTGCCTTTCCCCATGGGGGAAGAAATCCACACTGGTTTTCCCAGCCACTTCCCTGTGTGTAACACAGGGACCTTGTCTCCTTCCACAGTGTCTCGGGGCTTAGTTTGGGCAGGACCAGGACGCTTAGCAGATCCCCTCGTGTTGACCAGCCAAGTGGCTCCTGCTAGGTTCACATCCCAGTGCTTCCATGTCCCATTACCTAATGCCCTTAACATCGTTTTCAGCAGTCTGTTATATCTTTCCATTTTCCCAGAGGCCTTTGGGTGATAGGGAATGTGGTATATCCAGTCAATGCCATCTTTTCTTGCCCAGGAACTTATAAGATTATTTAAAAAATGAGTCCCATTATCTGACTCTATTCTTTCTGGGGTACCATGTCCATGTACCTGGATTGTTAAGCCAGGAGCAGCTCCAGATCCAGGACAAACTGAGTGCATTTGCAGAGAGGGCAGCTATGGAAACTTTCCCAGCTCCCTGCTCCTGAGTCTCCCATGGACCTGGTGCTAAGGAGCATAAGGATCATCCCCCTCAGCACTGCTGAGGCCACAGCAGCACTGCTGGGTTCAGTTCTGGGCCCCTCACTGCAGGAAAGACCTCGAGGGGCTGGAGTGTGTCCAGGGAAGGGAATGGAGCTGGGGAAGGGGCTGGAGTGTGTCCAGGGAAGGGAATGGAGCTGGGGAAGGGGCTGGAGTGTGTCCAGGGAAGGGAATGGAGCTGGGGAAGGGGCTGGAGTGTGTCCAGGGAAGGGAATGGAGCTGGGGAAGGGGCTGGAGTGTGTCCAGGGAAGGGAATGGAGCTGGGGAAGGGGCTGGAGTGTGTCCAGGGAAGGGAATGGAGCTGGGGAAGGGGCTGGAGTGTGTCCAGGGAAGGGAATGGAGCTGGGGAAGGGGCTGGAGTGTGTCCAGGGAAGGGANAGGAGGCTCAGGGGGCCCTGCTGGCTCTGCACAGCTCCTGCCAGGAGGGGCAGCCAGGGGGGTTGGGCTCTGCTCCCAAGTAAGGAAATAGGATAAAAGGAAACAGCCTCAAGTTGTGCCAGGGGAGGTTTAGGTTGGGTATTAGGAAAAATTTCTTCACCAGAAGGGTTGTCCAGCCCTGGCACAGGGAGGGGTCACCATCCCTGGAGGGATTTAAAGGTGGATAGATGTGGCACTTGGGGACATTGTTCACTGGTGGGCTTGGCAGTGCTGGGTTAATGGTTGAACTTGATTTTAGACATCTTCTGCAACCACTCTGACTTTATGGTTCTGTGACCAATGTGCTTCTGCAGGCAGGGCCAGGCAGGCTGCTGGATGCACACTGGGGACAGACCCGTTTTCATCTGCAGACAGGGACAGATTTGTGTTCCTTGCACCCCTGGGAGGCACTGGAACTGCACACCAAGGGCACCCTGAGAGCCCCTGCCCCTCACTTCCCTGGGGGTAATTGTGCTGTGCAGTGCAAGGCCAGGGCACTGTCCCACCTGATGATTGTTTCTGCTGCTGCTGTAGGTGCTTTCTGAGGCCATGGACTTCATGAGAGAAACTGTGCCCTCTCCTGACTTGGGTCAGGCTGTCAAGAGGCTGTGTGAGATGTCCATCCAAGAGGTAACTGTGGAATAACTTGGTGTGCAGGGAGAGGGGGAAGCAAGGAACAGTTTGTTGTAAAAGTCCTCAGGGCTCAGACTGACAGAGCTGTAGCTTCCTGGGTCCCTCAGGGAAAATTTTGGATTTGCCTGGGTTTTGTGGGTTTTGGTTTCTTGTGGGGTTTTTTCTTAGGTTTGGGGGGTTTTTTCACTTTGAGGAAACAGACCCCACTTATTTTCCTTACTCTCAAATTCAAATGCTGCTGGTAACACCTGGACCTAATTAAGTGAAAAGCCACAAATACCTTTTACTGCATTTTAAGGAGTAAACAGGAAGGCTGTCCACTCACTCCTGTACATCACCTTGGTCTTCCTGTTACCCTTCTCTCCTTAAGTGCAAGGGACACATCCACTCCAGGGTTGGTCCCATTTCACCTGGGCCCATGGAGACCAAGCCAGGGGAGATTTGTCAGTTCTTTCCCTCTGTTGGTGGTTATGAGGTCACTGGTGGAGCATCCACAGTAACATTCAAATGGGACAATTTCTACAGGGTTTGTTAATGAGACAGCAAAGCCCATAAGCAATTCCCTCAAGCATTCTCTTCTGGAAGGAGGAGACAGATCCCAATGTTCCAGACATCCCAATGTTCCAGTTGGGAGAAAGGCTGCAGCATTAGCTCAACCTAATTAGAGAGCAGGGAATCACACCAAGCAATCCACAGGCAAGGCAAGCTGGCTGCCAGTCCTGCAGCTCTTGGATCTGCCTGGCTTAATGAGATGGGAACACAGGCAGTGAAGGATGACACTGCCTTCCACCCCACAGCCCAGGGGGTGCAGGAGATGTGGTTTCAGTCTGCACAGAACACAAACCCCCTCTCCAGTCCCACAGTCAGCCCCAGAGCAGGAAAGGGGAGGTTTATAGCAGCCCTGAAATTCACCTACTGAGTATTTCCTTCTTTTATTTTTCCCCCCCATCTTTTTTTTTTTGAAATGGCACCAGCTGAGTAGGGAGTCCCAAGCAAGCCTGGATGCACTTGCTGATTACTGCACCGTGTCTGCCTTCATCTTCCACCTCAGCTCAGCAGGATACCTGCTTGACTTTGAGCAGCCTGCCTGGACTGCATTCCAGAAGGTCAGTTCCTGCAGCCTGGTGGTTCCAGTTCCCAGGGAGGGCTGCTCCCAGTACAGCCAGCCTGTTCCCACACGGACAAGCCCCAACCAGCTGGGCTTCTCCAGCTGGATGGTTTTGCAAAATGGATTCACCATTGTGATAAACAAGAAAAGCAGTGTCAGAGAGCTAGAGGTGACACCTGTCCCCACTGAAAAATACAAAAACCTTATCAAAAACCTTGCCCAACAGGTAAGGAAGGAAGTACAGCTTGATCTGCACTTAATGCTAAGGACAAACTGCTGGTAACACTTCCTGAGACAAAAGATGCTTCCCTACCTCTTTGCAACCACCTTTATACTAGTGAGGGTTGGTAAATGCCTTGTAATCATGGACTGCTTTTGGGTTGGAAGGAAACTTAAAGCCCATCCAGTGCCACCCCTGCCATGGGCAGGGACACCTTCCACTGTCCCAGGTTTATCCAAGCCCTGTCCAACCTGGCCTTGGGCACTGCCAGGGATGGGGCAGCCACAGCTTCTCTGGGCACCCTGTGCCAGGGCCTCCCCACCCTCCCAGGGAAGAATTTCTTCCCAACATCTAATGATCTAACCTAATGAGATCTGAAATTGCTCCAGGGTCTGGAGCCCTTAAGGACAGGGGGATTTGATTCAGGTCCTCCCCTTCACAAAAGAAAAGAAAACTTATTCCCAGACTTCTTCTCAACTGAGCATCACATCACAGCCTTGGTCCCACTGAGCATGGTTCAGTCAGGCACATGTGACCATCAGAGCAAGACAAGGGAATGAGGGAGGTCCAGGGAGCCCAGCCTGGAAAGACAAGCAGCCTACAGCACAGGTCTGAGGTTCATCCAGGGCCAGAGAGAGAACTACCCACAGTGCAGACCTTTCCACTGGCAAAATGAGTCAGCAAGCAGGAAAAGAGCAGCACTGCCCCACAGCACAGCTCAGGAGAGAGGGGCTGCCCAGGCCAGAGCCTGAATGGAGCTCCTGTGCCCATGGGCAGAGGTGTGGGTGGAAGTGCCAGGTGAGACTGGGAGGGGCAGTAAGGCTGTTGGTGGACTCAGGGCACAGAGGGGGCAGAGCTCCTCATTTCAGGCCCAGTCCCTGGTCAGTCTCAGGTAATGCACACCAGGCCTTGGGCCATGCCCAGAAACACAGCTGGGGTGCAGGCTGGCTCCTCTCCTCTCCTCACCTCTCCTTTTGATGCCAACAGATGGGTGATAGATCATCTGGCTGGACTCTTGGGTACCTGCTGAGTGTGACCAACAGCATCCCCCAGGAGAGCCCAAACTTCCTGAAGGGGATTGAGCCGGGGGTCTGGTCCCTGCTGCTGATCCTCTTTGTGGTGCTGCTCACGGGCTCCTTCATGCGCATCTCCTACCGAGTGATGGCCAAGGACAGCAGCTCCAGCCACAGCAGCAGCACTGCTTTTGATGACTGACACTTTCTTGGCACTCAAGACTCTTCCCAGAGCACCCTTAACAGGCTCCAGGCAGAAATCACAGAGGTGTAAGTCACTGGAGGATGCAAGTGATTTTCCTGCAGGGCTCTGAGAGCCCAAATGCCTTATTTCAACTTGCTGGTACTTGCACTGCTGTACTTTGGGACAATGGATCCTGCTCCACAGGAAAGCTGTGATTCCCAGTGGATGGCAAGCTATTCATTGTCCAAACAAGAACAGCCTGCATGGCTCTTCCTTGGGCTACACCTGGGATTACTCATGTCAGACATGCAACAATGCCTCTGAGCAGGCAGGCCCTGAGCTATTGTGAAGTTCATATTGAATAATCCTGTCAAATCAGGAGAGGTGGTGTCTGAAAAAAGTGCTCTGTCCTCTTCTCTGCCCCCCTGAGAGATGATACCTGCAGTATTGCCACTAGTGAGGACTGGAAGAGCATTAAAATACAGTCAGAATGGAACAGCCAACTTGCTTCCATGCTGTAGGGCAAACACAGGGATTTTCTGCTGATCTGCCTGTGCTCCCCTCTCAGGGACAGTGTCCATGTGTCCCTGCCAGTGAACACTCCTGCTGACCACAAATGCTGTAAAACCAGTGCTTCTTACTCTTGGTCTCTACAAAATGTGCAGAGGATCAAAGGAGAAACAAAGGGCACAGCTGAGTTTTTGTCTCTCAGCTGAGTCATGGCAACTCAGGGTTAAAATTGCCCACTTAAACTCTTTAACCAGGCCTTAAATTAACACATCTAATTTCACATTTACTAAAACTGGGCTCATGCTGGGGTGAGGTTCACCTGTTTGTTCGTTTGCACTGACCTGCTTGTCTCTGTGACTCTGGACATGCCTCAGCTGACATTGTGCTTTAGAGCAGAGCACACTCAGGAACAGAAGCTTTCCTCATTGTCACTGTCATATCAGGCCATGGCCAGAGTTACTTTATAATGTAATGATCAGGATTCCTCTGGGCCTTGGCAGCCGTTCTGGCTCCTCTGGTCTGCTGTGCCATCTGAATGATGAGGTGCTGTACAAATTCTCTGTGTTTCTGTGAAGAAAAGGGATCGATTCAGACAAACACTGTCCTTTGACTAAGGCATTTAGAGTTCACTTCTCAACTGCTTCAGAGACTTAAAACACACAGGCTGCTAAAAGCCCCGGGGACAAGTGTCTCCAAGGCCACTTTAAGCAGAAATGTAAATGCTCACAGATGCAGTGATGTGCCTTGCAGCATTTTTAAAGCTCCCATGGCACTGAAATCCTTTCAAATCTGATTATTCGTCCCCAGTGCTCCCAGCTGATAATACAGGACACACACACCCCACAATACTGGGGTATTCATGCATTTTCAGGCCAATTAATGAAGGTTTGGAACCTGTCAGTCAAGTTTGGAGGGGTGTGGAAACAGACTTAAACAAGCTTCATATTCATTTCTTTGAGTTGCAGGTTAGATATTTTTAATTATATCATGTTATTAAAGATGTTTTAATAGAGTGTCTGTGTTATTCTTGGCCAGAGATCAAAGCAGGGGGGTTATTGTGAACACAGAGTGTTCCAGTGAGCAGGATGGGGGTGCTGGTTCTGCCTCTCCTCAAGAGCTGTTTTGCTCTGCACTTTTGGGGTACACAGTGAGAACCCCTGCAGGCACTTTCTTTCCAGTGAAAGAAACAGATTTCAGATAACCTGCCTGCTGCTGGTATTTTAGTTGATGAGAGACATGCCTACACCTTTTGATGTGTTCTTTGCTCAAACCATCTGAAGAAGGTAGGAGGCATCCAGGCAAGCCTGCATAGTTTAAAAAAAAAGAGAGGTTATCATGGAGTCAGTGGTATCAGGGAAACTCCTGAGAATTCATTCATCCTGCACCTGGAAGTGCAATCCTTGGGCAGAGCTCTGGCTCTGGGAGCTGTCAGCATGGAGCTGAGCTCTGGGTTCCTGGCTGAGATTTGGAAGCTGCCCAGGAAGAATCCTTTCAGAACAGGAAACAGCCAGGGAGATGCCAGAAGCCCAGGCCTCCAGGTGCTCTGGCCTGTCAGCACTGCACCTTCCTGAACTGGAATGGATCCCAGGGTCCAGGAGAAAAGGGTGTTGGCCAGAACCTCCACAAGTCCTTGTTTGAAGTGCTGGGACTTCCACATAGATAATGAGGGAGCAATTAGGCAGTGAGCTCAGCGTGGCCTCCTGACTCTTCACTTTTGCCATGCACATGGCACTGAATGAAATCCCTGATCCCCGAGCCACCCTGACACTGAACCACTGCTCTGCCACACAGCAACAACAACACACAACCACCTCTTTTTCTGACAGATAAAAACATTTATAGATGCATTTACCAGGTGATAAACTAGATTGGGATTTTTAAAGATGTGTATTTTTAGTAATAAAAAAGGCAAAAAGTAACAAAATAGGGAACTTGTGAGAAGAAAGGAAACCAATACAATAACATAGTCCTTCCTCCCAGCTCTCTGTAGAGTCAGCCCTACCTAAGTTTGCAGAATTAAACTCCAGATTACCTGGGCAGCAAAAATCTACTTAAAAGGAGACTCTACATGAACTCACTCACTTTGAAACAATGGTTACACTTCAGTTGTGGAAATGATAAACAATGAGGATTTTCTAACCATCCATAAATTCTTTATGTTTATACACAGGTCCCTCACTCTCACTCAGGCTGAACCATGGGAGAGATGCTCTGGCAGATAATGTCTGCTCACATGCAACTGCAGCTCTGCTGCTGCCAGCAAATATCAATAAAAAGGAAATGAAAATTATTAAATGAAGAAATGGACACCAGAAAGCACCTTCTCTATTTTAGCTCCAGCCCCACAACAGGGTGACTGAGCTGCTGCTGCTATTGGGGCCCAAATGCCGTTTAGGAATGTCTGTAGGAGCACGTTGGCTCCCAAAGCACCATGGATTCTCAGTCACTACATCCCATCTGGGTTGTACCAATGAATTCCCATGAAAATGGAGGGAAATAACAGTTTGTTGCCTGCAGTCCCCCCCTGCAGTACCAAGTTCACCCCCACAGCACCAGAGTTGTTTCTTTCTTCCCACTCTGATGCACCCAGGCTCCCTGTGCTTGTAGGAGAGGCCCAAGCTGAGGCCTTGGAACCCACAGCCACTGGTGGAGGAAATCCAGCAGAAGGTGAGAGCCTTTTCAGATGGCTGGATTTAGTATCAGTGTATTTTCATGTTGTTCTTATACCCTGCCTCTGATCCTGTATCTGAGTATCTTCCCAGAGAAGTGGGAAGCCACATGATGTTTATATCCTACCTCATGGACTGTCACTCCTACTTCAAGAGCTAATTCTGAACACCCTGAGGAAAAAAAAGCCCAAAGCAATACTGGGCTCAGCAAACCTGCAGCTTTCCTAATATAAAAGGCATTTCATAATGCCATCAACCCCAGGCAAGTCAGAGTGTTTTGATGTTTTCTAAGTGCAGACACCACTGTGTGCTTGTACACTGAGGTGACCAGGTTCCCTCCACAGAGATGCTCAGAGCCCTCCTGCAGTCAGATCTGGCAGATCCCTGTTCCACTCAGACACACACAGAGCAGAACTGCTGCTCCCCGAGCAGTGGGCAATGCCAGGGAGCAGTCACAGCACCCCAGGAAAGCCTTAGGAAATCTCCAACACAGCCAGGAGCTTCTCCCACCACTAATGACAGCAATTAGCGAGGAGGCTCCTCTTGGAGCATGGTGGATGCAGGGGAAGGCTCTGCAGAGTGGGAGCTCTCCCTGTGTGGGATGTGAAAGCAGCTCTACCCAGGGTTTTAACAGGCTGTGGTGCTGGAAGAAGCCTTCTGTGCAGGGACACAGGCACTAGCATGGAGTATGGATGGGGGTTCTTGTGGAAACAAGGAGAAAGAATATCCCTACCAGGAAGAGGAGTGCCCTGAGAATGAAGAGGAGGTTTGAGAGAGACAGAGAAATGGTAAAATCAACTTTTTGTGTGAAGGAAAGCTTATTTTTATTCACAGCAGGGGTGTTACCATATGTGCACCTCATGATGGAATTAGTCACCACTTCTGGGTGGAAAGTCTCAGGAGAAACAGATCTTCCAAAGGGAAGAAGGCAACAGCTACCAGGCTTATCACTGGACAATGAACAGCAGCAGAGCTGTGGAGCCTTCCTGGGAACAATGTTCAAAGTTCACAGGTTTTAAACACGAAGAACTGTAAATGGCCAATTAATGCTGAACCTGACATCAAGTCCAAGCTGCTTTAGCATTACCTTGTCTCACAGCATCACTGGCAACGTTAAACACTCCTGGAGGGCAAGCTTGGAAGGGACAGACTGAGGGCCTTGTGACTGGAGTTATCCCCTGGAAATCATCAAACCAAAGGGAAGGAGCTCTTCTTCCACTCAGCTTGTGGTGAAACCACAGGACTCATCAGGACAGGAGGTTGTTTATGCCAAAAGTTTACATGGCTGCAAAAGGTGATTAGATAAATTCATAATAACTCATTGAGGCTATTAAACAGAAAGTTACTTGCTTGTGGCTAAAGAATTGCCTGAACCACCTGCCACATCCATACCTGCCCTGCTCTTCTTTGGGAAGTGCTGCAGAGCATTAGAGACAGGATACTGGCCTGGACCTGTGGCTTGAACATCCAGCTGTTCTGATTTCTCTCAAGCAGGAACCCACAGCTGCACCTCTCACTGCTCTCTGGAAGCAGCTCCTCAACTCCATAACTGGAATATCCCAGGAGCAATAATTTCTGCAAAACAAGATTGTTTATCCTTAGAGGTACCAATCAGAAAGACAAGAATGAGAGAACACCTGCACATGCCCACACCTCACTGCAGTGTCACCACAAACCTGAACAACCACAGCAGCCAAAGCCCTCCAGTTCTGGAGGCAGCAGCCACATCTGTCCTGTGGTGCCCCTGGTCTAACTCAGGGCTGCAGGTTTTTACCTACAGAAACAGAATTAGTTCTGTGATTTCTGCTTGAGCTCCCACCACCCCAGTGCCAGGTGGAGGCTCAGCCCAGGCTGGATGCTGTTTCAGACACAGGCTGCAATCCTGCTGGTTAAGCAGCAAGAGGAGAATGTCTGTCTGCCTGCCTGCTGAGGGGAGGGATCAGCTCTGTACTCACACAAACACTGCTTCAGCAAAAGGGGAAGGCAACACACAAAAGTGAAAACAAAGTGCCTCCCCACTCTGCTCAAACCAGTTGTATTTACAGTAAAATCTGGTTCCAAGCCAAAAACAACACAGATAGTTGCAAAACCAAACCAAACAATTACAATTAAGAGTTTTAAACCCCTTAATATATAACTCAACAAAACAGAAATGTGATTTCCAACGTCAGTTTTAACTTCACTATGTCTTTCTTTGGGATATACCCAGGATCTCTGGCCTTATGACATTGGTGCTGATGTTTTCTAGGACCCCTACCCCAGCATTACTTTATGCAGCAAACCTACAGATGGGAAATGCAAGGAGCCCCTAAATGAGGTGAAACCTCCTTGCTTGTCCCTTGCAGCAGAGTTTGAGAGCTTTCAACGTTATCAAAAACCAGCAGAGAGATGAAAACATGAAAACAATGTGGGATCCACAAACCTCCCACCTTGGGGCTGTTCCCTGCTCTGCCCTCCCAATTGCTTTCCAGCATTCCCCACTCTGTGACAACCACTTCAGCATTTTGCTCAGGCAGGACCATGGAATGTGCAGCTTTTTGTCCTGGAATTTGCCCCACACTCAGTATTCTGTGCAGGGATTTGCCCTGGGAGGAATGCTCCATGGGAGCCACGATTCTGGCACAGACCTGCCGTGGTAATTGCCAGCTCACCTTCTGGCACACACTAATTAATGCTGGGCTGCCACAGCAATAGAAATCACAGGCTCCAGCAGCTCTCCATGGAGATTCCTGACTGTGCTCCTCCTCACAGAGATCATGGAAGTACTGGCATTTTAGTTTCATTTTAAAAATGCAAAAATACTTAAAATAGAATTGTCACTTCCTGAGGATGTGCACGTAGCTAAGCACGACAGCACTCACTGACCAGGCTAGAATTAGCAAAAATAAATGTTGCATGGATAATTTGAAATGCCTCCTATCCCACAGATCTTCAGGTGGCTGAGTCTCCTCAGGAGGAAGCTCAACCACAGAGCAAAGGTCAGCTCCTCCAGAGGGTCCCAGCCCTGCTGTGCTGGAGCAACCCTACTGATGTTCTAGAGGCAGCTGTGGGAGCCTTGCCCCAGCAGAGCATTTCCACTCTCACACTCCCCCTGGGAACGCTGGGGGTGGCCACAATTGCTCACTGCACACGTTCCAGAGCAGCTCCCCAAACACGACAGGCGGCGCGGGCTCTGGGAAGCAAAGGGCTCGGGATTGCTCACACAGCAAGGAAATGGAGGGCACTGCTGCACAGGCCTGTGCTCCCTGGCCCTGGCTGCAAACCCAAAGCTGTCTCTGCATTAAAGACAGCAGCACTGTTCCAGGAACCCTCCCCCAGCCCTGCAGTTGCTCCATTCCAGGGAGGGTTTTCCAGGGCTTCCCGAGCACGCGCGCCTGTGAACGCTGTGCTGAGCACACCTGATGAGAACTGATGCTGAGTGAACCTTCCTGGACAGCACAGCACAGGCAAGACACTCTGCACTCCCTGGCTTTCATCACAAAGGAGACAGCATTGCTTTTGTACATTGCTCTGAAGAGACGGCATCGCATCCTGCAGGAAAAGCTGTCTTTACTGATTAGCACAGCCTCGAGTGAAATCTTGAGCAAGCCTTATCCAGATTCATCCTGGCTGCCTTGGATACTGAAATGATGCTGCAGTTTTCGGAACTGGTCACCTCAGACACCATCACAGAGAACACAGAGGTGTTGTCAGAGGACTGCTCAGAGCTGGAGTGGGCCGAGCCATCCCTTTCCACTGATTCCACTGCTCAATCAATGCCTGCAATAAGTGGGATAAATCCAGACCCTAATGCTTCTGCATTACTCAGCTCTCTCCACAGGAACTGCATAAACCTCCTGCACTCTGGCTGCAGATGTGTAGGACGAGCCATGTGTGCCTCCCTGGGCACCTCTGAGGCTCACCCAGGACCCTCTCAGGGCACTCCTGATGCTCTGGGGCTCCTCCAAGTATTCCTGCACTCCTTCCAGCACCTCTGTGGGATTATGTTGTTTATATGCCAGAAATATCCATCACCATAATCTTTATATTAAGCTGACAACCAGAGGCTATTCAACCTCCAGCCAAAGCCTTCACGGGGCTTCTATATCCTGCCCTGCTCACCTGACCCAGGCACAGGACTGGATTATTGTTATCCAGGCACAGATTCCAGGATGTGTACAAGCCGTTTGTGTGTCACACAGAGCTGGCCTGTGTCAGCAGAATTGAGGCCACGGCTGCCTTTGCCTCAGCCCACCCCACGGTGAGGCAGCAGGATGACGCTCCCTGTCTTTGGAGCTGCATTAGGAGCCTCTTTCAAGTTTTTGCTACAATATGAAACAAGAAGAGATGCTGGGACATGCAGACCCAGCTGGCATTCCGATGAATACATATAACCATAAAAAGGCTCTGCTGAAACAATATCAAAGTCTGTTTAATAAAAACTGTGACCAATGGATGCAGTGTCTGGGCAAGAATGTGCTCACAAAGCTGGGCAGTAGAATAAGGGACAGAGGAAAGGCGACGGTGGTATTTACCCAGCCTGGGTGCCTCATGACAGGGCTGCAGCACCCACACGCAGCTCAGGATGCAGGTGTCCCTGTGGGGAAGCCTTGGTCAGCAATGCCAACCTCACAGAACCCCCCACAGGTGGGACCCCCTCATTGGCACATTCCCCTCACAGCGCACGGCCCTGCACAGAGTCGCTGCTGCTGCACGGTTCAGCCTGGCCCTGAGCCCTCACAGCCCCCTCACTGCCCACTCACAGTCCCCAAGCCCTCACAGCCCTCTGAGCCCTCACACTCCTCTCAGACTCTGGACCCCCTGAATCCTCACAGATCCTCGATTCCCCATGCTCCCCTCACAGCAGCCGGACCCCCCGAGCCCTCACAGGGGCCGGGCTCCCTGAGCCCTCAGAGACCCCCGAGCCCTCACAGGGGCCGGGCTCCCTGAGCCCTCAGAGCCCCCC
>VZRZ01004920.1:155278-215661 GCA_013398175.1 Climacteris rufus
GAGGGGTCCCAGGGCTGGGCAGGGAGGGGTCCCAGGGTGGTTTCCATTCCCAGTGCTGCCCAGGGAGCTGCTCTGGAGGCAGCAGAGTTGCCAGGCTGTGCTCAGCTGTCTCCCCCCCTGCTCAGGGGGTTTCTGAGGTGATGTTTCTGTGTTTCAGAACAGCTGCAGCCACAGGTGCCCCAGTACAGGTTTCGCAAGAGGGACAAAGTGTTGTTCTATGGGAGGAAGATCATGAGGAAGGTGAGTGCCCCTGGTAAAATCCTCTTTGGGAGGTGTAAAGTTTGCAATACTTCACTTACTGAGCCTGGCCCAGGGCCTTCAACTGTGAAATTTCAGTGGGATTTTGGGGATGTTTGAGAACTCCTGGAATGCTGACTGAGCTGCTGATGGGACAGCAGTAGCTTCTCCTTCTGGCCAAACATTTTCTCCTTCAAGAATATTTGCGCCCAACAAAGACTATAATAAATCAATGAATATCTAACTCCTACATGGAGCTGATTAAATATCACAGAATCCCAGACTGGTTGGGGTTGGAAGGGACCTTAAGGTTCATCCAATTCCAGCCCCTGCCATGGGCAGGGACACCTCCCACTGTCCCAGGCTGCTCCAAATCCCATCCAACCTGGCCTTGGGCACTTCCAGGGATGGGGCAGCCACAGCTTCTCTGGGCCACCTGTTCAATATTTGAAGGTTGTTCTTAAGATGCCTAATTTCCCTCAAACTTGTATCTGGGAAGATAAAAATGCTGCTTTGACTCTTGCCCTTGGTGCCTAAACTGAGAGATCTGGAATTTTCAGCCTTTTTAAAGTGCATCTGAGTTTGCCTAAACACCCAAACTCTGATCAGGGACAAACCTGCCCCAGGTCTGCAGGGTGGGTGGGTCTGCCAGGGGTACAAGGACTCAGCTCAGGGGTGCACAGGGACAGAGCAAGAGGGAACAGGCACAAGAGACAAGGGAAAGGCCCACCAGGCACAAGGAGAATGTTCTTCATGGGCACAGAACAGCCCTGGGACAGGGTCAGGGGTGGCATCTCCAACCCTGAGGATTTGCAAAGCCCAGATGGGCAAAGTCCAGAGCAGCCCAAGGGGACTTTGAAGTGAGCTCAGCTTTAAGAGGACAGGTTGGTAAGGGACCTACCAAGGCTCCTCCCAGCCTAAAGCAGCTGATTTTAACACTGAGATGAAAAAGTTGTTTATTGAAATGCAGCACCAACCAAGAACCCCAGCCCCATCCAGGTCCCACCAGCCCAAGGGGGATTTGGGCTGGCAGCTTTCCAGCAGTTCCAGAAACTCCCTTCAGAAACTCCTTTCAATGGTCAGTGGCTGCTCCCTCCAAACCCAGGGCTCACACACTCCCCAAAGAGCTACTGAACAGCCACACCAAAACATCAGTTCTCAGGGCAGACACCTGGGTAAAAAAAAAAATAGAAATTCACTTTTCTCAAGGTTATCATTAGAATTTATTGATATGAGAGAAACTTTGTATGTCAGCATGTCCAGGGAGGAACAGCACGGATGGAACAGAAGCACAGAGCCCATCCAGGGACACTCCAGGCTCTGGGAGCTCCCAGCACGGGACACCACACATGGCTGGGTCTTACTGGGACATTTGTGGGGCAGGAATGCTCCAGGAATGCCATGGCTGAGTGCTGTGCCAGGCCAGAGCACCCCACAGGCTGCAGCAGGGACCTGCTGGCCCTGACTCCCACAGCTCAGCCCAGGCCCCTCCAGCACAGGGAAAACTTTCCTGTTTGGGGCTGAGATCCACCTGAGCTCAGGGATCCCTGCAGGGAGATGAGAGGACTTGGCCCTCTGGTTCCTCAGCCCTCAGGGGGCTCAGTGGGGACACATCCACAGCAGGACAGCCTGGGCACCTTGCCCAGGAGCAGACCCAGCCCTGCCACGCTCCATCCTGGCATCTGCCCATGCACAAGCAGGGTTTTTCTCTCAGCACAATCCTCCCTGTGTTGTAACCACTCAGACATTCCCCTCTCAGCAGTGCCCTCTCACAGCACAGTCATCTAGGCTTGTGGCTAAGATGAAAATTATCTTTACAATCTTTACTGGAAATGTATTTTATGCTGGATTCTACTTAAAAAAAAAAAAAAAAGCCAAGTGCTGAGCTTTCATCATCTCCCAGCTTATGAAATACTTGGTTTGGTCCTAAGTATCTTGCTAAATGATTAGAGGGGGAATAGCAGAGTATTCCCCAGGCACCTGGTAAATCCACAATGGATTTATTGTAGAAACACACTGAATTCTCTAACACTCCAAATGGATTTCAGAGCCCTCTGAAACCCTCCAGAGAATGATCTGTTTGTGACATGACACACAAAGCCAACCCCAAGCTCAGTGAGTAACTGGCCCTGCTCTGGAACCAGGGCCAGCCCAGCCCTGGGGCCACGAGTGGCCCAGCAGTGACAGAGCCTGGGCTGAGCTGCTCCTGCTGCTGGTGGCACAAACCTGCTGCACACCTGGAGAGGCACCTCTGGCTGCAGACACACAGGTGAGAGTCTGTGTGCTGCTCCTGTCCCTCTCAGGGGGCTGTGACAGGGCCAGAGGGTTCTGCTCTTCACCAAAGCCAAGTTCCCTCTCACACCTAACAGCATTGACTTGGAGATCTCATATTGATGGGTAATCATACAGGATTAATTGCACATCAGTCCATTGTGGCTACAAATTCATTAGGTTAATAAATCTACATAGTGACAGTAGTACAGTATCAGCTACTTCTCAATACAAACTCCCTACCCTAACCTTAATTTGTAGGTCAGAGGAAGACCTCCTAC
This sequence comes from Climacteris rufus, assembly GCA_013398175.1. Taxonomy (NCBI): domain Eukaryota; kingdom Metazoa; phylum Chordata; class Aves; order Passeriformes; family Climacteridae; genus Climacteris; species Climacteris rufus. Next base: position 158,068 of record VZRZ01004920.1, read on the forward strand.
CGCAGTCACCTCCCCATGACCTTTAACATTCATTTCAAAATCATTTTTTCTAGAACAAAAAAAAAAAAAAAAATCCAGTGTGGGGAAAACGCACATATATAACCAAAGCAGTGCTTAACAACCACAGGAAAACAGAACATCATCTTGGACTCTTGTTTCAGCATCTTCTGTAGACCCCGGCAGCGTCACTCCCAAGGGGCTCCTAAATGCTCCGTCAGTTCCCAAGTCCCTTTCACCATTTCCCAGCTCCAGTTTCTGGCCTCTCACCATTGTCTGTAGCAAGAGCACACAGAAACACTTGCTAATGTGCACAAGACTTCCATCTGATGTCAGGGAATAGTTCCAGAAGGCTGCAGTCTCTCCTTCCCAAAAGCTGCTGTCGAGCGGCAGCGCTCTCGCCGACCGGCGCCTTCTCTTCCAGCCAGGAGAGAGCTCCAAGTCCCTCCAAGTTTCACTCATTCCTTTTGCCCAAAGGTGTGTGGGTATCCAATAAAACCCCTCTCACAGTATTCCCAGGAAATGATTCAGAAGAGGAGATGATTTTTCAACCAAATGAGATCCTCTGGTCCTGTGTGTCAGACCATGGCCAAGAGAAGGAGCAGCTGCCATGGACGTCCCAACAAAATCGGGCCCAGTCAGGGAGGGGGCGAGGTGGCCTGACTGTGAGGGACAGGCAAAGAGACCCCAAAGTCACCCTGTTCTCAACAGTTTGCCTCTTTCCTGGAGTCAAATGTTTGATTCCATTTGTTCTAGCAGGAAGTGGTGGATCATGTCAAAGGTGGGACGATCTTTTATATCCCTGCTCCAGCATTTCAGCATCAGGTCGAACACAGGGTTAGGGCACAGAGGAGTCTGGGAGAGATAGATCTGAAAGGAAGAGAGGCACAGGGTTTCAGTGGGGTTTTCACAGAAGAACTGAACCTTTACTACAGTAACACCAAGAGGCAGTTCCATTCCAGGTTTACAAGACACAGCCACCATGCAGTGTTTGAAATCCATCCAGCCCCAGTCTGGCACTGGAGCCTGGACAGAGCCTCTCAAACAGCACCACGGACACTTTGCCAACTTGTCTGATGAGCTGCTCACAAAACAGGCCTTTGTCCCCCAGAAAACATGAATGCTCCTGGGGGATTTGTCTTCCAAGAGACAGCAAGACACAAACCAAAACCAAATTTACCACAATAAAATCCAAATACTTTCAACTCACCGTAGACAACTCATGAGGCTTTCTAAGCATCGTGACAGCTTGTTAGCAGAGACAGAAAAAACACCTTTTAGAGCTTATCTACAGCACAGCTTGGCAGAATGATTTCATTTCTCCCTCTCAGTTTTTAGTATCACTTCTTTTAGGCTCTTGACTAAATCATTAGTATTTGGGAGATGGTGAGTAAACCCCCATCACTTTGTTTCCCTTAATTATCTGGTGATAAAGGTGAATTTGGGGAGAACAGTGAACTGTTCCGAACTGGCACTCCCCAGCTTTGGGTGCTGAGGAAATGGCGTGTCCTGCACCATCACCAGCAGCAGTGGGGACAAAATGACACAGAAGAGCCCTTCAGCAACTGGAGGTGGCCAAAGGCTTCTTGGCTTCTGTGGAGATACTACAGGGAGAACCTAATCCCTGGGAACAAACAACTCCTTCTTCGCTCCTCAACTCCCTCCTGCTTCCTCAGCTCTCAGAGGCATTGCTGGTGGGAGAGTGCTGACAAAGGAAGAGAGCAAGAGGATTGTGTGGGAGAGCCTGGAAAAGCTACAGACAGGGCAGAGTAAAGTGGTTTAGAACAGAAAAGCAGGACAGAACCAAGGGATTCTGCCAGTGGGACTCCAGGAGAGAAAAACGGGCGCAGTGAGCCCAGCTGAAGGGGAGGGGAGGCCACAGGGGAGAGGCTGAGCAGAAGCAGAGCCTGCTGCAGAGGGGGTGAGGCCAGCAGGGCTGGGAGTGGCTGGAGAGCAGGCACAGCCTGGCCTGGGGCGCCTTACCTGCCTGCCCTGGCTGCGGAAGAACTCGCCCGTGTTCTCGATGACCTGCTCGTCCGTCAGGAGGCTGTAGGGCTGCTCCTTGCACAGCACAAACATCTCCCACAGCGTCACCCCGAAGGCCCACACGTCGCTGGCCGTGGTGAACTTGCCCTGTGCACAGAGAGGAGCTGCTCAGCCCAGCTGGCCACGCAGCAAATCCCAGCTCAGCCTGCAGCCTCTCGGCTGAACACGAGGATGCACCCGGGGAGATGCTCCAAGGAGAGGCAGCAGAGCAGGGGAGCTGCTCCCAGCCCCACACAAAGGCTGGTTGTGGGGCAGGAGCAGCACGTGGGGGCCCACAGGCTCTCAGAAGGTGCAGTTCTCACAGGGGCAAAGCTTTCTAACAGGGAGCAGGTCCCAGAGAAGGCCAGAGACTCCTGCCCCTCCTGACAAAGTCTGTTTGCAGCAGAATAAAATGAACGGAGGGAGGGGGACAGCCACGGCCTACCTCCACCCAAAACAGCAGAGCACACAGAAAAGCCTTTGAAGGGGAAGCAAAGCCCTCAGGGTGAAAGCAGAGCCAGAGCAGACTCCAGACTCTTAGAGAAAGGCCCAAGATAATTTTGATTTTTGCACATGTAAGAAGCCAATGACAGCCTGCTTGCTGTCCCTGTTTCCTGTCTTCAAAAAATGTGCCCAAACTGGCTGCGTTTGGAACAATGTGTTTCTGGAGAAGTAAAAAGAAGATTGCTCAGAAAATAACACAAAACACTTGGGGGCTGGAGGGCCTGTTTGGGCAGAAAACATCTAAGTCCCACTTTACCCAGGCTTATCTGGCAACACTGTCAATCTGTCAAGGTTTGGAAGATGTTCACACGAGGGAGATGGGAGTGACCCCTGGTTGAGATGCAGCTGTAACCAGGCACAGAGGGTGAATTCAGGAAAGCCTGGGCCTGGCAGCCTTTACAGCAGAGGTAACTACAGTTTTTCTGGGGACTTGGAGAGCATGTTGTAAGAAAGTAACTCACCACCTACTCCAAGAAAGAAATATTGGGCTGAATGTTAAGGAATTGCCTCCAGACTGGAAGGGTTTGGGCTGTGGCACAATCTCCTGAGGGGAGGAGCAGCAGGACCCTTCAAGGTGAAAAAATCCCACAACCTCAAACCAGACCTGGCACTTGAGACTCTTGGAGTTTTGTCCCTGCCCCTCTCAGCTTCCCAGGTGGGGAAATAAGCACAGAAAGGCAACTCCCTTATAATTCCAGCAGGAATCCTGAATGCCAGGCACAGACCAAAATCAGGCCCCAGGTGAGGCCTGAGGGATTTGATGCCATCCAGAGGGACCTGGATGTGGAGGAGTGGCCCATGGAACCTCATGGGGTTGAACAAAGCCAAGTGCTGCTGCTGCCCCTGGGTCAGAGCAACCCCAGGATCAGCCCAGGCTGGGATGAGCAGGGGGAGCAGCCCTGGGAGAAGGAGCTGGGGGAGCTGCTGGGTGAGAGCTGGAGCTGCCCAGCCCTGAGCCCCCTGCCCTGGGCTGAGCCCCAGCGTGGGCAGCAGCAAAGGGGGGATTGTGCCCCTCTGGCCCTCAGGTGAGACCCCCCTGCAGAGCTGCCCCAGCCCTGGGCCCAGCACAGGGAGCACCTGGAGCTGCTGCAGAGCCCAGAGGAGGCACCAGGGGGATCAGAGGGATGGAGCAGCTCTGCTGGGAGAGCTGGGATTGCTCAGCCTGGAGAGGAGAAGCTCTGGGGTGACCCCATTGTGGCCTTCAGTGCCTGAAGGAGCTCAGAGGAAAGAAGGAGAGAGAGACTGTTTACAAGGGGCTGGAGTGTCAGGATAAGGGGGAATGGCTTCCCAGTGCCAGAGGGCAGGAAATGTGGGATATTGGGAAGGAATTGTTCCCTGGGAGGGTGGGGAGGCCCTGGCACAGGGTGCCCAGAGAAGCTGTGGCTGCCCCAACCCTGAAGTGTCCAAGGCCAGGTTGGATGGGGCTTGGAGCAGCCTGGGACAGTGGGAGGTGTCCCTGACCCCGAGATGACCTTTAAGGTTCCCCCAACCCCAACCATTCCATGATGTGCTGTATTTCCAAGAGCACTCCTTTCCCAGCAGTTATATCCAGCACAGATGTTGGTGCTGCAGGGGCTGTCACACAGATGTGTAACCGATTCAGGGGCACAGGGAAAACAAAATCAGAGGCAGAAAGGAAGAAAGAGAGGCTTTGTGCAGTCCCTACCAGGAGGATGCTCTCCCAGGCCATCCAACGGATGGGCAGCACAGCTCTGCCCTGGATCCTGTAGTAATCCCCACTGTAGAGGTTCCTGCTCATGCCAAAGTCTGCAATCTTGATGGTGTAGTTGTTCCCCACCAGGCAGTTGCGAGTTGCCAGGTCCCTGTGCACAAAGTTCAGCGATGCCAAGTACTTCATCCCCGAGGCGATCTGGGTGGCCATGTACAGCAGGTTGGAGTGGCTGCAGGAGAGCAAAACAAAAGCAAGAAAAATCAGGAGAGCTCCCCCACACTCAACACTTACGGTTGGTGACCTGCTGGTTTATTTTCTGCCATAACAGTGGAACTGAACTGTCTCGTTCCAGGGCATGAACAGCCAGGCTCCTAAGCAGGAACAGACAGGCTGTCCCTGAAATTCAGGCCTTCACAATCTGACATCCTTTAGATTTAGGGTTTTTTTCAATATCAAACATTAATTTTGAGATTTTCAAAGAGTTCATGCATCAAAGCAGCAACTTTTTGCAGAGAGACATGAAAAATTAAGCTGTACAATCTCAGAATCTCATATCTTAGGAACCACGTAGCCTGGTATTTCAAACACCACCACTATTGAATACTTATATTAACATAAGTGTGTCACTTCACATTAAAGAGCTTACTTTTTTTAAAATATGCTAAACATTACTGAAAATAGAAAGAGACACATTTTCCATCTGATTTAATTTTAATTACTCCATTAGCAAAATGAAGATAGGATTAATAAAGTCTCAGGATACACAGACAGAGTTTGGACCATCAGACTCTCAGCACTTCCCACACTATTGCTCTGTGCTGCTCAGCCTGTTTCCCACTGCTGATGCTCAAATGCTTCACAGGACCAAGTGCTCATCAGAACACACCTGATGAACTGCTCAGTTTGTATTTTCCCAGTCAAGGTCAGAAAAATGTCTTTGTTACCAGAACACAAAGAGGAGACTATCACAGAATCCTAGACTGGTGTGGGTTGGAAGGGACCTTAAAGTTCATCCAGTGCCACCCCTGCCATGGGCAGGGGCACCTTCCACTGTCCCAGGCTGCTCCCAGCCCTGTCCAACCTGGCCTTGGGCACTGCCAGGGCTGGGGCAGCCACAGCTTCTCTGGGCACCCTGTGCCAGGGCCTCCCCACCTCTGAGTAAAGACTTTCTTCCTAAAACCTAATCTAACCCAGCCCTCTGGCAGTATAGAACCACTCCCCTCATCCTGTCACTATCTGTCTGTATAAAAAGCCCCTCTTCCTACTTTTTATAACCCCCCTTAGGGTACAATGACAATGAGGAAAAGCTCTCTCATGCTGTCTAAATGGCAGCACTGCAGTGCCTCCAATGGTAACAGATGCAGCCCACCCATTCCAACCAGTGCTGAGCCATCACCAGGGCGTGTGGAGGCAGCCCAGCCCTGCCCTGGCAGGGGGCTCAGGCCACCTCCTCCCTGCCAGCCCCTCAGCCTGGTGACACCCAGCCCAGCCCCATGTCCCTGCTGGTCAGGGTGGGCCTGTTGTGGCCCCAGGGCAGGAGCTCAGCCACCTGCACCCTCCTGGCCTGGGTGCTGGCCTGTGGGTGCACGGCCTCCAGGGCCCCACAGCCTTCAGGGCCATGTTCTCCCTTCCCCTGCTCAGCTGGGGTTCCCTCCCTGCCTGGGGCTGCTCCTCCCATCCAAGCAGCCTTTTATGTCTTTCCTGTCCCCCCTGCACCCAGGCAGGGTCCTGGCAGCAGCTTCCTCCTGGCTCCTGCCCCCTGCTCAGGCAGCTCTGGAGGCTCCACATGAGCAGCTCCAGGAGCAGAGGGACAGGAGGGGACAGAGTCCTCAGCAGGGTCCTGGTGGTGCCTCGGGGCAGCACCCAAAGGCAGATGAGCTGAGCTGCCTCTGGAAGAGCAGCAAAGCTGGTAGAGAAGCCTGGAGCAAAGGAGGCTCAGGGGGCCCTGCTGGCTCTGCACAACTCCTGCCAGGAGGTCGGGCTCTGCTCCCAGGGACAGGGACAGGAGGAGAGGGAACGGCCTCACGTTGTGCCACAGGAGGTTTAGGTTGGATATTAGAGAAAATTTCTTCACCAAAATATTGTCAGGCATTGGCACAGGCTGCCCAGGGCAGTGCTGGACTCATCATCCCTGAAGGGATTTAAAAGCCATGGAGATGTGGCACTTTTGGGACAGGGGTTAGTGGTGGCCTTGGCAGTGCTGGGGGAACATCAGTGATCCTAGAGGGCTTTTCCAACGTGAATTATTCTGTGATCAAACAACCAAAGACAGCAGGGAGATGCATTTCAATACCAAAGAGCCATAAGGGTTTAAGAATGTGTGATCCCTCTGCAGGAAAGGGCTGCTCACCACATTTGATGCACCCAGTACTGGGTTTGAGACAGGTGGGGTGGCTGGACCTTGTCACATCCATCAGACACCCACAGGCACCAGCAGAGCCAAGCTGCTCCTCTGGCAGGGGCATTGCTGGCAGTGCCAGGAGACAATCCCTCCAGAGCCAGCTACCTGAGCTGCCTTGAATGTGACATTTTATCTGCCTGGGAGGGACAAAAGGAGAGGCTGAAGGATCAGTGGGAGACAATGAAAAACTAGAGGAAGAGCCAAGTATGGAAACCAAGAGAGAACAGTGTGAGTGACAGTGCTGAAGTCAGATGAGAAGTGAAGAGGAGATAAAAAAGAAAGAACATTTTGAGGCTTTGGCCAGGAAAAAAAGACAAAACTCTGAGGGTGAATGAGGTTTCAGACATGCAGAAAGGCAGGAGACTGGACAGAGCTGGAATATGTTTCTACCCAGATGAAAAACTCCTCCTACAACTCCTGGTGTGTCCTGACTGCAGGACACCAGGTTACACTGCCCACAGGACCACTGACAGGTCCTGGCAGCAAGGCTGGGGTTGTCTGGCCATGGTAAGAGCCAGCCACAGCAGAGCTGGCTCTGCCTGTCTGCCTTGTGCTTGAGCCACAAACCCATGTAATCCTTTGGGGAGGAACAGGCCAAAGGCTCAGCAATGCTGCAGCTTCTGCTCAGTGCAGGGCTCTTCATCAAGCAGAACGTGTTAGTCCTACCCAACTGTCCTCTGAGGGAAGGATTTCTGCAATAGCAGAGATGCTTTTATGTCAGATTTAATCCTTCCACTGAGGAGGGAGAGAAGTGCCACCACTGACAAAAAATGGTTTTCTTTGCCAAATGTTCTCCTCCTGTTGGCTGATGAAATCTTTTTCTTAGTGAAGCTCCACACTCAGCTCCTCTCATGGAATAGTTTTTAAACACCAGAGAACATATGAACCTTCTTAAAAGCCTAAGAGACATTCTTGATTTTCATCCCAAATTCTTGCTGTAATGCAACTGCTTTTCATATTAATGAAATATTTGATGCAAGCCCACTAACATAAACAGATGGTCACATCAACAAACAATACATCCAAGATGGTCACTGTGAGCAGAACAGCTCTGTCAGGGACACTTCAGGGGACCACAGATCTCCAGAGGCCTCAGGAACAAGCCCACAGCAAGCAGGACTGGTGCCCATGTGCCATGGCAGTGGCCAGGCTGAGGAAGGCCCTGCTGGGAAGGCACAGCACACAAACTGGCAGCTCTGTACTGCCGACTTAGCCCAAACAGACAGGCAGCTTCTCTTACGTGACACAGGGGATGTTGTTTGAAATGGCAAATTTGCTGTAGATCTCCCTGTGGGACAGGAACTGGTTGAGGTCTCCATTCTCCATGTACTCAGTGATCATGCACAGGGGGTCATCCCTCACACACACGCCCAGCAGGCGGATGATGTTGGGGTTCTTCAGCCGGGACATGATCTTGATCTCCTTCAGGAAATCATTCCTTGTAAAACAGAAGGGACATTTCAATCCTAACCTGTTCCTTTGGCTAAGGAGAGCTCAGTTCAGAGCCATCCACACTTTGCACACACAAGTGTGGCAGCTGGTTCTGAGCTCCTGTTCAACCCTGACCCCTCTCCCAGCAACCAGGGCTAATGCAGCATCTCAGTCTGACATTCCAGCCCCCCCTGTCCCCACTCCCTGCTGGGTGCTGCTCCTTCCATGCCCACATGGAACACACACCACAGACACAGGACACTCCAACAAGTCCCCAGGGTTAACCTGTGCTTGGGGAGTATTTGCTTTCCTCCCCAGCTGCTTGGCATTGCAGGGGCACTTACCTGGCTGTTTTGTTGACATCTGATCTGAGCATTTTCACTGCTACAAGAACCGGCTGGTGAGTGAATTCTGAGGATGAGACTCCCAGGAATTCCAGCAGGCCATCAGCCTCACAGAGGTGCACCTGCAGGGCAGAAGGCAGAGGCAGCTGTAAGAGCACACACAGGCAGAAAAGCAGAGGCAAACAACACCACAGCAAGGTCTCTGGTTTGGTCACTGCTGGCAGGATGAACAAGTGAATGATCTAATGAAGGTGACACAGTTGTGATCAGAAATGACCCAGGGGTTGGCCCTAGATCCTGGCCAAAATCCAGGATGTAGCCCATGACATGAGAACACAGGGACTGCAGGCAGATGTGTCCCCAGCACACTGGGCTCACTGCACTGGTGCAGCAGCCTGGGGCAGCCCAGTTCACCCAGCACACACTGGGGATGTTCAGAAAGGCCCCTGAGTTTGGATGTGTCTGCTCTGCTTTGCACTTGCAGCACCTCACACCAGACACGAGTCCAGAACTGTCCTGTGGCCTGGCCTGAGTCCCTGCTCAGAATTCACTGAGGAGCACCCAGGAACTACAGCCAGTTATCCAGAGTACTCTAATTCCAGAGCAAAAAAAAAGAGGAGAAAAGCATCTGCACATGTCCCTGATGTGAACACCTCACCTGTGCACATACCCAGAAATTACTACTCTAATGACTACACACAATTCCAAATTTCTTCCACTAAATAAAGGATTAAAGACAAGAAGGGGTGACAAGATCCTTGCTTAAGAAATTACCAGAATGTGCACCCAAATGGAGAACTGAGTGGGGAAAGCAGACAGACCTGAGGGTGTGGATAGGAAAAAGGATTGGAAAAGGGGAGCAGGCTGGATGTGTCAGTCAAACACTTGCAGCAGAGGGGAATGTAATGGGAGCATAATGAATTTTGTATGAAGAGAGCAGCAAGAACTTATGTCACCGGCATGGTGAGGAGGAAAAATGAGACAGCACAGAAAATGGGCCAAAGCTGCAGAACAGGAACAGCAGCACAAAGAGGCTGCTGCAGTCCCAGAGAGTGGAGCTGCTGTGGGGAAGGTGCAGCCACGAGAGCTGGGACAGGGCAGAGCCCCAGGACTAAGCACAGGTACTCTGAGGTGATGTGTCACCAGAAAGGGCTGGATGGGAGCAAGGAATTCAAAAAGACTGAAAGGAAGGAAGAGTGGAGAGCTGAAAGAAGCAATGAGCCCTCTGTTTCTAGGAGCAGGGCTGCATATGAGCCAGAGCAGTGGAGCAGAGCACGAGATGATCAGTTTGGTAAAAACTAAGCAGGTGAGGAGAGACAGGAAAATGTGATGCAGCACATTTGCAAAAGAACCTGAGATACAAGGAAAAAACAGGCTCTGAATCCATCCCCAAGGAAAATGGAGATGGGAGAGCCATCTCCCATCACCAAAACGGAGTTGTTACAGTTATTAGGACAGGCATTATGAGAGGAAAGGAGAAACCAGAAGCAAAACAATGAGAAAAAAACCCTCTCTGTCTCACTTTTGGAGCACAGAGCAGGGTCCAGGCAACAGCAGAAAGGGCTACACTGACAGCCAGGTGAGGAGGCTGAGGATGTCAGCACCTTCCCAGCACACAGAGTGAGCCAGAAGGAAGTGAGGGGACTGGGAAGGGGCTGGGATACACAAAGTGTGGTGTCAGAAGGGAGGAACCAAAGATGGGCACATCACAGAGAGGAAGCAGTCAGTAAAGGGCTGTGCTTGCCAAAATGTGACACACAGGTAGAACTTAAGGCTGTGAGTGAACAAAAGCTGGGAAGGAAAAAAAACACAGTGGAAAAGTGACATTAGGAAAGGGGAAGCTCTGCTCAGGATGGAGCTGGAGATGGTGTAAAAATGAAGCAGAGAGAGAATAAAAGGCAAGGTGAAAACAAACAGCTTGAAAGGAGCTCAGGGAGCCAAGGGAAAGCTTGGCAGATGACAGATGTGTGCATCATCCTGCCCGAGGCTGCTGACAAACTGGGACTTGAGCAAGCAGCAATGCCAGAAAATGAGGGTGCTACAGTGCTTGGGAAATGTGTCTTTGCTTGGGTCAGTGTGCAGAGCACCCCCAGCACCTCCACCTGTGAGTGGGAAAGCTGTTTTTACAGCCAGGATCAGTGCTGCTGCACTCTGGAGAGTTTTCAGCCCCACATGCCTAAAGGTGGGCGAGAGCAATCACAGTTTGAGATGCCCATGGAGGATGTGAAAGTCTGAATTCCCACCCCCAGGTGGGACTGCAAACAAAAAAATTTTGCCAAGTTCATGTGTTGAGAAAGAATCCTGTGGTACCAAGCACAACCCCACAGCTGCAGAATGGGGCTGTGTGGCTGAGCCTGGGGAACATCAGCTGCCCACAAGGCCAAACACACAAATTAACTGGTGCAGAACTGTTGCAAATTATACAACTCTTAAAATTTTACTTTATTTCTCTAGTCAGGCTTGGTATACCTTTGCCTTGGGAGAAGGAATTTTAAGGTTTTTTTCAGGCATTGTTACACCAAGCACTGGGAGCTGCCCATAAGATAATGACCATTAACAGAACCATCAAGGTTCATCACTGAATATCAACAAGCATCTCCCCCTGGCCGGGCTGGGACACCTGGGCTGGAAATCAAAAGGAATCAAAGAATGAAGACCTAATTAATATTGAAGGCCAAGAAATTCGGATCCAATCAAAAACTGAATCCTGGGGGTTGCTCAGAGGACCAATGAACTTTGACACAGTTCATCTCTATGAATTTATGTATAAAGTTTTGGGAAAATCTAGTGAATGTTCTGTGTATGGAATATTTTCCGTGGCACAGAATAAAGTAATACCTGATTCTCTATCACTTCAAACACAGTGTTAGAAGGTTTTATTTTCCTTCTCAGATTTTGATGACAGAACCCTGAGCCCCACCCAGAGGCAGCCCAGGAGATGGATTAGTGCCAGGCACCTCCTTCCCGCTGGAGGCAAAGCAGCAGAGAGCAGCTGTACCTCTCCAAACTGTCCTTCCCCCAGCTTCTCCTTGAGGCGCAGCTGCTGCCGGGGGAACTCCCCCACGGAGATGTCCTTCTTGGTCAGGGAGTCCACGGTGAGGGCTGGCACCGCGTACATGTTGTTTCCTGTCACCCCCTGCAGGTGCACGATGTCCGTCTCGGCATAGTGGGGCACGTTGTTCTGGAAGCCTTGGTGAGGGGTGGACTTGGTCAGGTCGGGCTCAGCGTAGTCCCCACTGCACACTAAGGGCAGCCAAAGGCAGGAGAGTGAGCACTCAGCCTCAGAACCTCCCCCCAGTCCCACAGAGCTGTGGGGAGCCAGCCCTAGTGCCTCGTGGGAGGGACACCCACACGGGAGACACAGCTTTGTTTTCAGGCAGAAAAGCCACACACTGACACCTGTGAGCTGCCAGCGAATTCCTGCTCGACACAGCCTGTTCTAGCCAGCCATGAGAGCTACAGCGCTTGTCCAGACAGGGAGGCTGAAGCCATTTTCTGTGTCTGATTCATCCCAAGTACAATCGGCTCCCATTACCTGACACGGGGATGTTGTTTGCAACGTCAGACTTGCTCTGGATTCCCTCCTGCAGCAAAAGCTGATCGAGGCTTCCATTTCCCATGTCCTCTGGTAGCAACCCCCTCTGCCTCTTACAGCATATTCACATAAATATGGGCTAATGCTTTAGAACTAACTCCCTGTGCAGTCAGTATTACACAGAACATTTGTTCTGCTTCGAATTCACACCCTGGCTCAATCCAGTCCATCTCCCTGTGTAGAATAATGCTGGATCTTAGCAACTTGTCAGTGTGAGGAATGCAGCACTGCCCTCCCATTCACCGATCAGCACTGCCATCAGCGAGTACAAAACGCTGTTGGAAACATTCCCTTCTGTGTGGGCCCAAAAGCTCCCCGGGGGCTGGAAGCCGGGACACCACGGACAATTCCCTGCTCTATTTCCTTCTGCTGGAATTTCAAAGAGCCCTCACTGCAAAAAAAGGTGCTAAAGATCTTCTCCCAAGAGTGCTGCAGGCAGGGATGTGTGATTGCTGTGACTGCCCAAACGAGCTGTAAAAGATGACCTGGGTAATACTTAAACAGTCTTCACATTAAACAATAAAAGGCCATCACCCTCTGGTGGGGCTGCTGCTCCAGCTGTCACAGTTCCATGCCAAAAAGTTCCAGAGCTCCACAATATTGCCCGAGGTCCCTGGGTTATTGTATTGCACAGGAGGTAAAGATGGCAACTTAGACCCTGGCAAGTGGCACATTTTACAGTCTGACAGAAATAATAAAAGAATAAATACACAGCTTCCAGAGACTGATGATGACTTTACCTGAATCCTCTGCACTTTGGGAGAGCTCTGGAAGCTTCTGGAGTAGTGTAGCTGGCTGGTGATATTCCAGATCCAGCGGGAAAGCACGTTCATAGGTGGGATTTGACTGGTGGATCTGGGTCTGGTTGTTGGCAATGGTGTAGCTGTAGAAGGAGAGGCGAACAGTGGCATCCTCCTCCAGGATTCGACGTGGGGCCTGCAGAAGAGAGGAAAAAAAATGTCCAAAAACTCACTGAGTCGATGCTCAGTTGTTAAGTAATGCCTTGGCTGCAACCACAGCAGCTTCCAGTAACATCTTGGATAGGGCTGGCATCCTCCCCTGCTGTGAGAGCAGCTTTAGCTGCTCTGTGGAGCTGGAGAAACCCTGTGCTTTTCACACAGTTCTGAGCTCATTAGGGTTAATGATTTGTTCTGAACTCCTGTCTGCAAAATAGCCCCACTGTATTACCTTTTCCAACCTTTTCTGAACATATTGCTTCCAAAGAATGATGATTATAATCATCAGGAGCAGCAGAATAATAGCCACAAGGCAGCCCACGAGGATGGAGGTGTTGGAGTCATCTGCCTTCTCTCCTATCCAGGTGCTGGTTACAGAAGATGTGGTTTCTGCAGTCACAGAGAAGAAGAATCTGGAGTTAAGGCACTGGTGGGTTTTTGTGCTGGCCAACTTCCTGCAGTCTGGTACAGAAACCATCTTGGGCAGCTCCCTGAGCATGAACATTAGCTGTGTTCACACTGCTCTTACCAGAAATGCTCACTTTGAAGGCTCACAGCTAAGAATTGTGCAGAGAACTTCTGCAATCAAACACTGTTCTCAGCAGAACAGACCCCTGCAGTGCATCCATCCCAGAGCAGGCAGTGCTCAGAGCTTCACTGGCTCCACAAAAACCCCCAGCCCGTGCCCTGAGGCAGCCCCTGGCAGGTGAGGGGAGAAGGACCAGCTGAGGTTCAGGGCACTGTCAGAGGCATGAGGCACTAACCAGGCCATCCCCAGATCTCCAGAAAGAGGGAAAGACCCCATTAACTGGGATGTTCCTGTGAAATCCCCCAACACTTGAGCCCTGGGCATGGCTAAGGGGCCAAGTCCTCACCCCAGGTGCCTTCAGTAGCGTTGTACTCTGTTTCCAGGAGATCCGTGGTGCTCGTGGCTACTGTAACAAAACTGGGATTCACACTCTCCATGTCTGTGGAAGGAAAGGGAATGTGTCAGTCCAACACCACCTCCCTGGCTCCTGCCCTCAGTCCCTGCAATCCCAGCCCCAGCAGGAGGGGGCTGGGGTCCAGGCAGCAGGTCAGGAACAGGAGGGGCTGCTGTCTGCAAGGTAAGCACCAAGCAGCACCCAGAGCATTCCTGCCTCAGGAATGTCCTCTTGCTACAGATTATTAGAGACCTCGAAGCAGAAACCTACAGGCAGATCTTTCCCTGACAGTCCTGGTGGTTTTCGCCAAGACTCTTGTCCTTTTACTTCCAGAGACTTTTAAAGCACCTCATGGCATTGACTTCTGCATCATAGCTAAGACTTGAGGAAAAAAACCTCAGCGTCTATTTTTTAATAATCTGCTAAGTTCTCATCATCTCTAGATATACTTAAATTATTCATAACAAAATACTTGGTAAAGAGAAGTAAAAATCAACCTTGTAGCCAGCAGACAACTGGGGAAGTGGAGGGGCAGACACTGATCTCTGCTCCCTGGGACAGGGACAGGACCCAGGGCACGGCTGGAGCTGTGCCAGGGCAGGCTCAGGCTGGAGATCAGGAAAGGTTCTTCCCCCAGAGGGTGCTGGGCACTGCCCAGGCTCCCCAGGGAATGGGCACGGCCCCAAGGCTGCCAGAGCTCCAGGGGCGTTTGGACAGCGCTGCCAGGGATGCCCAGGGTGGGGTTGGTGGGGGGTCTGGGCAGGGACAGGGGTTGGACTGGGTGATCCTGGTGGGTCCTTCCAGCTCAGCACACTCTGTGGTTCTGTGATCTGTCTCAACAAGAAGAGCTGCTCTACGCCCAGTTTTGGTTGCCCTGCACATGTGCCTCAGTATCAGCCTCAGAAGCAGCCACTGCGGACTGGACCTTCCCCTGCACTGCCCTGCCAGAGCTTCCTGCCCCTTTCCCCAGGAGGGCCCTGCACTGCCCCTGCAGCCCTGTGCTCCCTGTGCTGCCCCAGGGCTGCAGGAACACCCACCTGACTGGAAGGAAATCTCGCTCATCATCATCCAGGTGTCGGCGAAGTAGAAGCGGCACAGGATGGCCTTGCCCACGCGGTGCTGCAGGGGCACGGTCACAAACCTGGCACTGGGGTTCTTGTCATCCAGCACCGTGCCCACGCCCACCGCCTCGGGCTCCCACTCAGCGATCAGCCGGGGCTTGAACAGGCACTCCACCCTCTGGAAGATCTTCACCCCCTTGGAGAACATGTTGTTACAGTGCACCTGAACAAGGGAACACATCCATCAGACAAGAGCGACTGGCACTTAAATCAAGCCTCAGGATTTTCCATTCATCAACATTTTCCATCCCACTGTCTCCCTGTATGAATGCAGAAGGAGTGACTTGTTCTGGTGGGCAGTGAGAGCACCCCTGCAAAAAGCCATTCTCAAACAGCTCTGAACCTTGCCTGCAAGAGCTACATTAATGGTCAGATTATGGCAGGCTCTTCAAAAGGCCCACAGAAAAAAATCAAACAAGCCCTGTACTAACCTAGAGCCTCACAGACCAGCTCTCCTTCAACATATAACCTGAGAAGGGAAACAAAAAATACATCCGGACTTAGTGCTAAAATTGATGGGTTTTGAATTGCTTCACATAAATAGCTGGAATTGACCATGAGTTGAACTTAATTTGATTTTAATTCATTGATTTAATTCATTAATTTGATTTTAATTGAATTTAATCCATGGCTCTGTTGTATACAAGTCAAAGATGGATTCTAGTGAACCCTGGCACCAATAATCTGATCATTAATAATAGTAAAGATTGATTGCAGTGAAACTGGTAGGTAACAATCTGGTCATTAGTAATAGTTAGAATAGACAAAGCTGCAATTAAATATTACTTTAAGATCAATAGCTGGAGTGGACAGCCCATAGATCCTGGTCTGTGAACTGTAACAATCATGTCACACCATGAACTACAGAACCCACCTAAGCCCCCACAGAAACCCATCAGGCCAGTGTGGAAACAATCACTGGCAACCACTTGGTAATGAAACAGTGAAGCAATAAAGAGCAAGGAGAATCCAGACCCTACCACTGCCCCTGGATTCTTCTTCTGTCCTCTTGGCATGAGGGGTCCCAGGGATTTCTTTGTCCAAGGTACCAGCTCGAGCTACCAGATTTCGCTACAGATCTGTGCCAACTGGGCTCTCCATTAGATAGGTTTGTGTCCCAAATTTCTTTAGCACTTAGAAACTTTCAGCACCTGCAGTCTAAGCTGATTCCTTCCAACAAACACAAACCAGTACAAACTCAAGGAGATATTCCCCTGACATAGAGCCCTTGTCCTGCTGTGGTTGCACCTTGCAGACAACTAAGGATCTGTGTTTCAGGAAAACCACCACATAAGCCTGCATGCATCAGCCTCTCCTGGGGGCTCATCCTCAGGTTGTCTCTGCTGTAAGTGCACCTCTGGTTCAGCTGAAGACACTGGAATTTAATGCAATCACTGTGCTGACACAATAACACCTCCCTGAAACTGTGGCATCCTCTCACCTCCCAGCTACAGCTCCACACAATCCGTGTTCAGACCCAGCATTTCACAAGCACCTCCCAGGCTGACTTCACACCTCCCTGAGGGGTCTGTTTTACCCTCCAGCAGCTGGGAACAACTTCCTCCCTCCCTGCTCCTGGGCTGCACCCAAAGCAAAAGGCTGCAGCACCAAAGTGACACCTCCATCAGCACCAAAGCCTGGCTGCACCCAAAGCAAAAGGCTGCAGCACCAAAGAGACACCTCCATCAGCACCAAAGCCTGGCTGCACCCAAAGCAAAAGGCTGCAGCACCAAAGTGACACCTCCATCAGCACCAAAGCCTGGCTGCACCCAAAGCAAAAGGCTGCAGCACCAAAGAGACACCTCCATCAGCACCAAAGCCTGGCTGCACCCAAAGCAAAAGGCTGCAGCACCAAAGTGACACCTCCATCAGCACCAAAGCCTGGCTGCACCCAAAGCAAAAGGCTGCAGCACCAAAGAGACACCTCCATCAGCACCAAAGCCTGGCTGCACCCAAAGCAAAAGGCTGCAGCACCAAAGTGACACCTCCATCAGCACCAAAGCCTGGCTGCACCCAAAGCAAAAGGCTGCAGCACCAAAGAGACACCTCCATCAGCACCAAAGCCTGGCTGCACCCAAAGCAAAAGGCTGCAGCACCAAAGTGACACCTCCATCAGCACCAAAGCCTGGCTGCACCCAAAGCAAAAGGCTGCAGCACCAAAGAGACACCTCCATCAGCACCAAAGCCTGGCTGCACCCAAAGCAAAAGGCTGCAGCACCAAAGTGACACCTCCATCAGCACCAAAGCCTGGCAGCCTCCCAGGCCTCCAGCACCCCCAAGGAAGAGGTTGTGGGAGAAAGGACAAGCCTTGCAAGCATCCTCTGTGCTGTTCCACTACCAAACCTCACCCTGCTCCCCTTTTAACACACACACAGCACTGAGTTCTGCCACACAGACCTGAAGCTCAGGACCACAACACCCTGGCACCGTGGCCACTGACCAGGAACCAGAAGGAATCAGGAGACACAAAGGCTTCAGCATCCCTCACTCTACTCCATTCTCATAGCCATGGTGGTCCAACCCCCCCCCAGCAGCTCCAGGAATCATCTCCCAGTGACTGTGGGGTATTTGCCACTGACAACAACAGTTCCCAAAGCCCCTACAGCCCTGAACCCTGCTAATTGCTTGGCCTCTGCAAGGTCCTGCAGTGAATAGCAGTGAAGCAGTAATGAGGACAACAGGCCTGATGAGCAGTAGAAAGACAAAAAGAGGGTATTTGCATATAATTAGGAACAGATGAAGCTTAGACAACATTATTCAATAAGGAGAAACAGCCATTCATAACCAGGCAGGAAAGCCTGATGCCTGGAATCTACAATTTGTGCTATATTTGGACAGGAGCTGGATTTGTTTCCATCTTGGACTGATACAGAGACTTTCTATTGCAAATACCTTCTAGTGAAATCCAATTTTACAACATGCAAGCCTATGCAATGCAGTTGCAATGTTGCTAACATTAATTTTTAATACTTTCTTGGATACTGGGAAAGCTCAGAGGGCTGGGATAAAGCTTACAGGTATAAGGATACAAAAGTTATCCACACACCACCTGGCCTGTACAAAAGAAATGCAAAGCTGGAACAGGCAACATTCAATAAATAATGAAGATTAATTTATGCTAATTACAACAGCTTTTTAATTAAATGCTAGATGAAGTAGCTGTTTTTATGAGCTGATGTGTTTGGTTCATCAAGATGGTTGTGTTTACCAGGCAGACTTCTGGAAGGCATCTGTCCCCAATTATCACAGTGTGGACCCATGTATTGTATTAATTTGATTAAATATTGTCAACTAGTAAGTCTTACAAATTTTAAGGCACAAATCCTTCTCTGTTTTTCTCAGAGGAGTGGATTCCTAAATCAAAATTATTTGCTACCTTTTTCAACGACCTGAAGGAGACAGCAGAGTCACTAGCAATAAAATAAACTAAACTAAATGGGAGGGAGGGAGTTTCCTAAAATAATCTCAAGGACTGATTCAGGGCAGTGAACTCAGGGACAAAATATAAATGATGCTTTCCACACTGGACTTTTATCCTGGACACTAATAACTTGGAACTGACTTTTAGCATGATCCCAAAGCCTTAATGACCACTGGCTCCCTCTCTCTTGGCTTGGAGGACCAATACCATCACAAGATTCACAAACAAAGAAGCATCGTCCAAAAGCAGGAAATTGGTACCATTCTTTTATGCAATTTGATGGAAAGCCTGCATCCTGATCCAGATTCTGCATTACAGAAGAGTAATCAGCAAAGAAAGGAAGGATTGGCTCGCAGCTCCAAAAATGACCCCTGGTCTCACCAGGAAGGCATTGAGAAGTCCTGCCAACTTAGTTTACTGAAGCAAAGATTGAGAGAGTGGTTTAATCATGGTTTAGGAGCAAAAGATTTCTGAGAAGGCAGGACTTTTATTTTTGCCAGCAAAAGCAGGCAAAGAGCCAACAGTTGCAAGTTAAAAATAGACAAAATAAAACCAGAGTAAGTAACCACCAAAACAATTTACTTAAGGATGTGGTGGGTTCTCCTTCATTTGAAATCTCTACAAGAAAAGCCACCAATCCTTTTAAAAGATCCTGCTGTTTACTACAGACTCAAAGTTCAGTTCATGCTTTTCCTGTGTGTTTAAATAATTTCCCACAGCACAAGCACAGGCTGAGACATCCAGAGAAATGTTTGGTCAAAATGGAAGCACAACCACATTCCTGTACCTCCAGGGTCAGTGAAGTCTACATGCTAAATCCATCTCAGCTGCCTGAACACCACTTCAGGTGTCTGCTTTTCATTCCTCTGAGCTAAATACTGGAGGGAGAGTCTGAGCTATGAAGAAGCAAGGGCTCACCTGCTTCACCCTTCTACACTGGAAAAGTTGGGGTATCTCCTGCTCAAATTCTGCTGTCAGGCACCTCCTGTATCATCCTCCTGCTTTGGGAAGAGGACTCAAGGCCAGGTTGGACAGGGCTTGGAGCAACCTGGCCTAGAGGAAGGTGTCCCTGCCTGTGGAAGGAGGTGAACGAGCTGAGCTTCACTGTCCTTTCCAACCGGTGCAATGGCCCAGTGAGCTGAGACTTTTCACTCCCCTGGGCACCACAGAGCTTATCTGCTCATGCATAAATCAAGGAATGTATGGATTCTCCTGATTCCCCCTGGTGCCAAGGGGGCACACAGGAAAGGACCACAAACATCCGTGGTTCAGATACGAGAGATAAGCTGGAGTTTATGACTGACAGACAAATAGCATTTTACTCTCCATAAAAGACAGCTATATTGTCCCCTTTTCAGAGGAATCTTCCATATGCTCTCTGAGTGTATGGAAAGGTTTCTCTCTGGGATTGCTGAGACATTGGATTCCTGTACCTTCTTCTCTCCTTGGAGTTGAGTGATAAAGGGAACCGCCTGTACACCTTTCCTCATTGCTAAGTTACATCGGCTTCCTAATTCTACATTTCCTTGGCTAGCTATAATATAGGTACCTTTTACTGTGCACTGAAATTACTAGTAACTTTCTTTGTGTTATTCCATGTAGTAATAACCTGTTAGAGTTGTAGTTTCACATGTGTTTTCCTGTGTCTATGCAATAAACCTGTCATATTGTGATAGACCTGATCTCCATCGATACCGAACAAGGGGGTAACGGAGTTTTTGGGGTGCGGGTCGCTCTGATAGAATTGAAATCTGTTAGGTGTCCCTCGCATTTGTAACACCCAGAGGGGCACTGTGGCAGCCCCCAGCCCCAAATGCTGCCCCCTGCACAGGGCCCACCCTGACTGACCTTCATGGAGGTGAAGTTGCGCGGGCGGTCGAACTGGAACTCCATCTCCACGGCGCCCGAGGCGAAGCTCTCGTTCCGCCAGCCCACGTAGTCATAGCCCGGCCACACGCGGTACTGGTGGCTCTGGGTGAAGTCATCCAGCCCCAGCACCCCGTCTGTGAGCTGGCCCAGCCCTCCATACAGGTGCCTGCCCAGGGAGAACCAACAGTGAGCCAGAATTCCAGCGGCAAAGCACACAGGTCTGCCAGCTGGTACCAGGAGAACATCACTTTTCTACTCTGAGCCCACCCTGGGCAAGAACTCCTTCACTGTTCTCATGCAGCACCACCTTGATGTTGTTTGGGCTGGGCTTTCAACATCATTACCAGCTTGGGAAGAGGCAGAAGTTTTTGGACTGATATCAAGGATTGACAAGCAGAGCCTCTGGAAAACAAAGCCTGGCACTACAGAAAGTGACACTGTGTTCTCTAAACAGAGCTGGAATTGCAGCATTTTACCATGCATGGCAGGAACACTGCTCCCTCCTCTGCTGGGGGAACCTGAGGGGAGAGTCCTGCAGGCAGCCACAGAAAGGCAGGAAAGGGAGAAGTGAGACCGTGGGCAGCTCACCAAGCCACAGCCAGTTCTAACTGGGATCATTTCTGGCATTGCTCCTCCTGCAAGAATTGGTTGTTTTCAAGGCTGGTTGGACTCTTTGCCAGGACCCTGCCTCAGGGTGCAGAGCCCACTGCACAGTTTTCCAGCACTGTCCCAGAGCAGAAGATGCCAACATGGCACAATCCTGACCCCCCTGCAAGTCCTTGGCTCTGCAGGTGAGCCCTCCTGTCACTAGAGCACAGGTACACGTGCCTTTGAACTCCAAACCAGGATTAACAGCTGGAAGAGGCAGATTCCTACTGCCAGGCCACTCAGGCACATGAACTAGAGCTTAAGTAGTTTCAAGGAGTCCTGGCTTAGCAGGTGGAGTTTTGTGCCTACATCTGCAGCCTCCTGACTCTCCCCAGCAGACCCTGCTTCCTAAGTTAGTGCTGGACAGTTACATGCAACACCTGCATGTTTCTGCATATAAAAACCTTTTTTTAACATCCAAGCCCTACTGTAACAGCCCAGCTTGAAAACATCAAATATTAATATATAAAGACATTGTTACTAAGTACCTTGCAACATCCTACAAGCATGAACAACTGTTGGGATACAAGATATTAGGGAGAGGGTGAGCAGGAAAGAAGAGAAACTGCACAGTGACAGAGAGAACAGAACAACTCCTCCCACCTGCGCTCCTGGTAGCCATCGTAGGTCGAGTCATTCAGATAAACGATGGGGAAGCCAGGAGCTGCTATTGTCCCTCCTTCAGGGATGCTGTAGGATGCCAAACCATCTGAAACACAAGGCCATATACCTCAGAAATGCAGCAGCAGCCTGGCATCACCCCTGCCCACATGGCCCTTTCATTTACGAGTGGACAAGAGAAGCAGTCCCGCGGGCCTGGGATCCCCTGGGAGCCCCAGGCAGTGCAGTGCAAGGGCTGCTTGGCAGGGACAGGCAGGGAAAGGGCCCTCACCGTGCCAGACACAGCCATAGAGCTCCACCCTCATGCACACAGTCATCTGCACCCTGGTGACGGGGATGACGCGCACGAAGCGCGCGATGATGGGCGGCCGCAGGTCCTTCAGCACCACGTCGTACGTGTCGATGTTGCCCTCGATCACCTGCAGGAGACAGAGCCTGACCACCAGCTGCTCCCTGCTGGGCTGCCCAGTGCTGTGCCTGGACCCCACTGCTGGAGCCTGGGGAGTTCCCTCCCGTGGCAGCTGCTGGGCAAGAGCTGCTGTTGCTCCCCTGTGGCTCACGGGCTGGGAAAGGTGCTGATCTCACCTCCTGCCCGCTGCACACCCCCCCAGGCAGCACCGAGGGAGA
The DNA here is from genome assembly GCA_013398175.1 of Climacteris rufus. Classification (NCBI taxonomy): domain Eukaryota; kingdom Metazoa; phylum Chordata; class Aves; order Passeriformes; family Climacteridae; genus Climacteris; species Climacteris rufus. Next base: position 180,223 of record VZRZ01004920.1, read on the forward strand.
GCAGAGAAGCAGGTGGAGGCAAAGCTGTGTGTGGACACTGCAGAGAGCTCCAGTTAATGGGAGGCAGCCCCTTCCTTCAAGTGATCCATGGACATCCCACCAACAAGTAACAGAGCTTGCCCTCATCACCAGTAACCTGGTGAAGGGTCCTGACATCCTTTCTCTCCAAACCAACACAATTCCAGAGGTGCTGCAGTGTTTAGAGGAAGCAGATGCAAACAGCTGCACAGGAGGTATCTTGGACTGAAGTGTTCAGCATCAGCACACTCACCCCACCCCAGTGCAGTGACAGGGCAGGGACCTCACCTCCCCTTCCCCCCAGTGCCACTCCAGGTCTGGGAACACTTATTATTTTCCACTGCTTATTTTAACAACATATGGAAACAGATGAAGCTGTCAATGTCCCAGCAGTGAGCACAAACTACCCAAGAGATTTTTTTTTCCTCTTTTTCTTTTAAAAGGATTTGGAACTATGGAAACAAAATAATGAACACATTTGATAGAAGAAGCCAAAATTACACATGCAAGGGGTCCTGTACAAGGGTGTTACTGGTGGGCAGGATGAATCAGGCTGAGGTTACTCAAAAGACCCCAGTGATTGCAATTGTTGATGTACAGGCAATTCAGAAGATGAGGGAGGTCAACAAGGGAGCTGAAAAGTGTCTTCATCTCTATGGCAGCAGGGAAGATCTCCAGAGTAAGTGTGGCTGGAGAGTTCATTGAGAAGTGAAAAACCTTATTGTATTACAAAAAGAAACCACTCAGAAGATCACATCTCCCCGAAGAAGAGCCAGCCACACCCACTGCTCTCTGGACTGCACCAGGATAGCTGTGACAGTCTCCTGCACCTGGCTGGACAGCAGCTCTAGAGAGATGCATGGTCCCAGGAATTAAGCAAAAAAAAACCCCAAAGGAAAGCCAAAAAGTCAGCTCACTTCCTCATCAGCTCCCCCACACGCTGTTAATCTGCAGCCTCTGCCTAGAGAGAGCCCTGTGACTTCTCCCAGTGAAGAAGGGACACTTGAGTAATTCTTGTCTGCAGGAACCAAGTGACAGCTGCCTGATGGCCTAAGACAGGAGAGCTGGGAGCCACCAAGGCTGGCCTTGCTGACAGGAGATAAAGCCCCAAAGGAGTCCCCAGAACACTGCTCTGCACAGGCCTGGGGTGGGACACAAGGGGCACTTGTGGACAGCCAATTGAACTCTGCTGTAACTCACAATGCAGACAGATTTCACCTGTGCAAGTACTGATGAAGAGTTAACCCCATTGAGTATAAATGTCCCTTTCCATCCCCAAACACAACCAAAGTGTGAGGATGGGCAAGACAATGGTAATGGCCAAATAGCTGATCAAAGGTCTGAGTGAGCAAATAATTCATTACCAAGCTAAAAGCTGCTACCAAATACTGCACTGCAGACCCTGCTGGGACTTGCAAAGCACCCCCAGTGCAAGAAAACATCACCACACCCAGCACCTTTCCAGTCTGCCTTAGGTCTTCAGACTCCACAAGCCTCCTGAGGCAGGGAGACCCGGTCAGAGGAGCTGCAGGGGAGATTCCCAGGGGGTTCCATCCCAGGGGCAGTTTAACAAAGGTTCATGAACACAACCAGAGCTCAGCCAGCCCCAGGCTGTGTGCTCAGGCCTGCAGACAGCATGAGACAACTGTGGTGAGCAGGGCAGCCTCTGTGTGTGGGCTCAGCACATTTCCTACTCTCTGCACTCCTTCCTCCTCATCATCCCTACACTGAGCACTGCTACCACACACCCAGAAACTCCTCTCCATTCCCTGCCACCCCTCCTATTTTAAATCCCAAAGCAGGCATCTGCTTTGCAGCTTCCAGTTTAGAGACAACTGTCTCAGAGAGGGACACTCGTGATTTTTGGGACATGCACAGACAGACAGTGAAAAGCCACGGTTTTCCTGATTTGGGGGATCAGGTCAAGGGATATGGACAAAGGAAGAAAGCTCAGCTTCATCACAGAAGTTGGATGGTTTCTCTGAAGTTGGCCAGTTCTCAGGGAATCTCTAAAGTGGCAAATACATCAAACCAAAAAGCCCCAGATGGACAAAGGAAGAAAGCTTCAGACATGCCCTCAGGAAAAAAGCACCTTTGCACCACCACAGTGGAAGAGCTGAAAATCCTGCCCATTTTTGAGAGGAGCAAAGCAGAAGATGCACCTTGTAGCATCTCCACATTGTGGGGTTGAGCTCCTGAGCGTGCAGTTACCCAGGGCAAAAAACCCCAAATCAGTTGTGTGTGAGAAACTCAGCAGCAGTTTCCAGTCCTGGCTGATGCCAGCGCTCCCCACGTCAGGAAGGATGCGCAGCCAGCACAGGACGAAGGCAGAACACGCTGCTCTGGGGGCAAAGCACAAAGCATTTCACAGGATGGAGAGGCTGTGCCTTGCACAGGGCAGCTGCCAGAGCAGCCCCAGCCCCGGGCTGACCTTGTTGCCCTGGCGGTCCCTCCAGGACACCCAGCGCTCGCCATTCCTGCTGTAGTCCAGCCGGTAGAAGGGCGCGAACTCCTTGCCCGTGGCGCGGGCGTGGCGGCCCTGGGTGCCCACCAGGGTGATGAAGAAGAGCTTGTGCAGGTCGATCTGCAGGAACTGCACATCGTCGGGCTGCAGCACCCCTGCCGGGCACCAGGCTCCGTCCCCCTCCTCGCGCTGCAGCCTGAGGGCACACACAGAACACAGAACACTGCCAGTCAGCCGGCCTTGCCAGGCACTGAGGGAACACGGGGGATGTGCAGGATTGGGAGGAAGCAACCAAATCAGCAGGTGGCTACCAAATGCTTCTGCCCTTTGGGCTGATGGTCAATCGAGACTCCAGTCCTACAGAAAACTCCTCAGCTCCAGATATATTTCATTAACTACTCAGAGTAATTTCTTTTCCAGACACAAACTTCCACATTGATCAAAAACAACCCTGCTGCTCAGGAGGGAACTGCTCACTGCTCTGGAGCACCTTGCTGGTAAGTCCATCCTCATTACTCTTAAACCCCATATAGTAAGGCCTGAACTTCTGCCTGACCACCCCCTGCAGCTCTGCTAAGCACAAAGAGAGGCCACCTTAAACATACATTTTAGCAATAAAAGTTCTGCCCATTTAGAAATTATTCTGGGTCACTTCAATACATATTTCCTATTTCCTGCAGTCATCAGAGCTGCTGGTGCAGGACACTGCTAGGACAGTGATGGGAGGTCTCTGCTTCCAAGCTGAATATTGTGAGAGCTGTAGTGAAAAATTTATCTGGACACCAAAAAAAACCTGTGAGGTTTTTAGCAACAGGGATTTCTTAGCCAACAGCAAGCCCTCGAGGTGCCCTTGCCTTTCAGACAGCTACCCCACCTCCAGCTGATGGGATCAGTGAGAGCATCAGGGAAGGTGGCACCCAGAAGGTCAAGACTCAGGCTAGAGAGGATTTTAATCTCTGGGTGGGCAGCTGTTTGTGCAAGACTTTCTTGCACTGGAACTGCAAGTAAAACAAGCTTTAAAACAGGCAGAAGGGTGACTGAAATGACAGGGACAGACATCTGCATGGGACAACTCTGCCCTCTAACTGAATGAGGTCAGCTTCACATCTTCACCCTGTGGACATCCAGCTGCCCCAGCAAATGGTAACAGATGCAGGTGATGCCCACAGTGTTTGCAGCACTGGACAGAAGCCAGAGCTCAGAGCACAAATCTCCCAGCTTTCAGACCCACAGGCCTGTTTAACTCTGTTGAAACACAGCACACTCAGCATCATTGCTCCACCACTGACTTTTAAGAAAAAATAATAATCAAGCACCAGGAGAATTTTATGATTTTGGACTGCCTAAATTCATCATAAAGATACCACAGTTAACCTGAAATTCCTATCTGACTTGCACCAAAACTATAGGAATGTTTGTTAACATCACTACAAATAAGTCTAAGGAAACTCATTTGCAACTATTTTGTCAATCACCAGTTAGCTTTGAAAGATAAAATGACCAAAAAAAAATAAAAAATAAAAAGAAGAGCCAAGCTTGTAACAAAAACTGTAGAAAAAAATCCTTTAGCTGCTTGTTAACAATTCCTTAACTCTGCATTTCCCAGATTTTTCAGTCAGAGTGAGCACTGCCCACTTCCTCAATAGGATGCTGTTGAAAAGTTCATCCTGGTAAAGGATTTCCTATGATTTAGTTTAAAGCACTCCACAAGAATCCCAGGGGCACTATCCCTGGCTGGCCTGTAAGTCACAAATCCATTGGAGATTTATTCACAGAGGGTGAGAAGCAGCCTCTGAGTCTCCAGTCCAAGGCTCCACTGTTCTGCTCCAGGCCTTGCACAGCCAAGTCCCCAAACACTGAGACATCCCCACCACTCTGGGTCCCTGTCCCACAATTTCATTCTCATGGAGAAGGATTTTTTGTTCCTTACTATTTAACCAGAATGTCCTGTGCTGCAGCTGTGACCACGGGCATTGCCTCTTGGCCACTGTGCACTAACTTGATTTAAGTGAAGCAGTAGCTCAGCAAACAGGTTTTAAGGGTGGGGGATCTTCTTCCTCAACCACATCCTGGATATTTAGAGGGAAAACAGGCTCAGGTTTGTTGTCAGAGCTGAACCCACCGTGCATACTGGGGCCCTGTGGAGTCGTACCACTGGCTGGAAGCTGTGATGTCCTCATCCCTGATGGTGCCCTCGTGCATCCCCAGGGGGTAACGACAGATTGCTGCAAAGGGCAACACAGGCAAGCAAAGATCAGTACTCACTTTCATCACATCACCAGACAAGTTTAATTCAAAGCCTAGCACGGCTAGGGAATAAACATTGTAATGCTAACATTAAGAATGCAAAGAAAAAAAGGATTAAATGCTTCATAAATACCATAAACTGAAATAAGTAATGCATTAGACTTACAGTATCATTCAGCAGAGCCCAAGCAAAGCAAAAATTTTACAAAGAAACATTTTAAGAGCGTGAAATCCCAAACCATATTATTGTTACTGGTTGCATGAGCCCATTTTACAATGGCAGATTATTTATCAATAATGATGTCACAAAAAGGAAGCTTTTGTTAGAGATTTTTCTCCTCCTGGAATAAACTGGATGCTTGACTTGTGTTCCAATAGGAACAATTATTACCTTCACCAGTCCAGACAAAAGGGAGAAGTCAAAGAGCTTCTATTGTAGATGACAAGTCATGGGAACATCTGCTCTGTGCTGTCACTGCAGGTGGGAGCTCACATTTGAGCAGCCTTATCCTGCTCTGTTCCCTGCCTCCAGCCCCTGCTGGAACATGCATTTCTCTCCAGCAGGGCAAGACTCTCCAACTTGGTGCCTCCAGGGAGTACAGACACAACTGGCTCAAGGCACAGATCTCCACAAGCTCCCCACACCAGCACAGGATGACAAATCCAAGCTGGCCGAGCTCTCTCCCTTGACAGAAGTTTTTAAACATGTCTTGGAATATTAGAGATGTTTGGGAAAACTTTAAATCTTAATGTGTTCATTAAGGCTCAGTATTCAAAAGAGGCAAGTGAGATATTTCTGTCAGACTGACATCAACAGCACATTATAAAGAAAGTTAGATGAGATTAAATAATGAAGCAATTAAATGACAAAAAACAGTCAGTGGCAAATTCCAGAAGAAAAGGAAAAGTCCTCTGAGCTCACAGCAGCCCCAGCTCCCCCGTCTGCAGAAGCCACAAGCCAAGCCAGAGGGGTGAAATCCACCTTGTTACCACTGCTCAGAACAAACCACCTCAGGCTGAGTAACTGCCTGACAGAAGTGATGTAGCAGTGTTTGCCAACAGAGGGTGGTGCTTCAATAAGGTTTGCCTGCAGCTGTCAGGCACCATATCAGTGACTGTGTGATGTGCTGTGTGTTCCTAAATAATCTTGTAAAGGAGATGGGTGGTGAGGTGACAACATTTGCTGATCTCAGATTATTTAATATTAAAAAAAAGGCCAATTGTGGGAATACCTATAAAACAAACTAGAAACCAGCATTACAGCACTGCCTGTGTTTGCAGTCAGATGCCAGGCAGGTAGAAAATGAGCTCTTGTTCCTTCCTTCTCTCATCAAAAGGCAACACAGATTATGCAGAAGGAAAGATCAGCAGTCTCATCTTTACAAAAGGGATTACTGAAGTATGACAGATCATTTATATTGAACAATAGATATCTTCACTGTCTCTCAAAACACCAGAACCAGGAGGCATCAAAAGGTCAGGCAGGAGCATTCAAAACCAGCATATAAATCCTTAACCTACTAAACACTCCAATGCCACAGCTTCCCACGGGTTCAAAAAACCAGCTGAACAAACTCAGAGCCACCACAAGCAAATAAATACCCAAGCAGTGGCTCTGGGAGCTGCAGTGATCCGAGGGCACTCGTGGGGTAAAGCTCTGCTGTGTGCCAGCCCATCCATGCAGCCTTCCAGGATCAGAGGGACAGACCCTGCTGGAGCCAGGCCACTGAGCTGGGAGGGCCCTGCTCACCCAGAACAGTCACTCACACGCCTGAGGTGTCTCAGGAGGCCTCAATTCACTGGGAGGAACTGGTGCCTGCCTGGGATCAAGCACAGTTGTGACTGCTGAGAGCCAACCAAGAGCTCTGCCTACTGCTCAGTCAGGTTATCTGGTGAACCAAACCCCCCTCGACTGTCTTCACCCTCACCTGTCCCACCAGAACCCTTGCTGAGCTATGGGGAAATACATGGAGATCTTCCAAAAGGGTGGGGTTCCCATTTGAAAGCAGAAAGTGCATTTTGTGCTCCTGCAGTGGGAGTCCTGTCTGGTCACCCCTATTTAAAGGTCAAACACACCTTCCAGCAATGCCAGCTGGAGAGCTGGCTGGGAAGGACTCTGGGGACTGAGTCTTCCTGCAATCTTTCACAAAACCCATTTGTTCACAAGCCCAGGGCTGGCAGACAGAACCCAGAGTGTCCTTGGCATCGAGGGAGGCTCTCTGTGGGTGGCCAAGGCTCTCACCAAAACAAGCTGCATGAGGCTCTCACCAACTGCACAGATCTTGAACAAAACCATCCTTGGGTTCTGTTTAGGTGCCCCCAGGACTCCTGACCCTTTACTGTGCACTCAGGGCCACGCTCACAGGGGACACTGTGGCTCAGAGGTGGCACAGCTCAGCTGTCAGTGAGGTCAAACCACTGCTGCAAGGCAAGAGGGCTGCCCAGGACCCTGCTACCCAGGTCTGAAATCAGCCACAGAGCAGCCCATTTGGTTTCTCAGGCAATGCAGGATATGCTTCAGGAGAGGTCAGGATAATCCATGGAGCCTGTGGGCATCCCAGCCAAGGAGCACCAGCTGGGCCATGGTGCTGGATCTGTCTGGGGAGAAGAGGGCACAGCCCAGCAGGGAAGCAAAGCTGCCTGAGGATGCCACAGGCAGAACTGAGAAGTGTCAGTGGTTATTTCTTGGTAGAAGAGATCCCTGCAGGAGGGTGGGATCACAATCCTGTGCTCAGAGTCCACCCACCTCCCTGGAGCTGAGGTTGGGGGAATTATTCCTGCACTTCTGGGTGTACCAAATTCTGCACTAATGACCACCAAAAGGAACCTGCCTGGGACTGACCCCCCAGCTGCCATCCCTCTTCTTCCACGAGGTTTAACCTCCAGAACCAGAAGGCAGCCCCAGTTCCCCCCGGCTGTGTGGTTGGTGTACAGTGCAGGGAATGCTGCTGAGCTCCCTCACAGCCCTCACTTCACTTTGGCTGGTTGCAGCACAACCTCAAACCTCTGCAAACATCCACAGGCCAGAGCAGGGCCAGAGCCAGCCACAAAGGGCTCCAAACAAACAGAGCCAGCCCCAGCAGAGCCAGCACAGGCCCTCAGGGTAGCACTGCTGCCTCACCACACCTTCAGCCAAGCTGGAAAAGGATTAAACTCATTTATTTCACAGACTTAAAACACCTCATGATAGGAATTTTTGCAACACATTGCAGACCATTATTTTATTCATTTCCATCATGATTGTATCTTGCCAAATGCTGTAGGGTAAGAGGTCCTGCCCTCCAGGTGGACTTACAGGCTCATATCCCTATCTCTATCTTATCTTCATGCCAGGTAAGGTTTTCTGTCTTTCCTTCCCCACTCCTCTCTCCAGAACCCCCCTTGCTGGCTGGAGAGCTGTGGCTGATGCCTTGCTAACTGGTAATTTGTTTTCCACAGCGAGCACAGCATCTCTGAGCCAGTCTAGAGCCAGGTTTGTTCTGCAGACCACACAGTGAAAGCAATGAAGGGGTATTCAGAGCTCAGGACGGGCCTGCTGAGAGCACAGACCCTCTGGAGTGTGTCCCTGTGCCTCAGCCTTCCTAGGCAGGAGTGTCCCACCCCAGCAGTGTCAAGGACGACTGGCCATGCCAGCCCCCAGGAGCTGTGTTAATGATTCTATCTACATGCAACCTTTACACTCAGTCCCCAAGAGAGGCAAAGAAAGGCTGAGAAGGAGCACTGACAGGTGGGAGATGAGTCCTTTCCCAGCCTGGCAGCTCCCTACCAGGGTTGACTTCGGTGCCAGAGGGCTCAGGCAGGGAGGCCAGCAGCAGCATGCAGAAGATCATGGTAGCAACTGGAGGCGCTGCACAGGGTCAGACGGGTGCCAGTCCTTCAAAGGCAGCAGCTGCCAGCTACATCTCTGAAAGACAAAGCAAAGAGAGGGCATGAGTCCTCCAGAGACAGGGCTTCTCTGTGCTGCAGAGCTGCTGTGTGTCATTGCCTCGTGATGGGCTGGGCAAGCTTCCCTGCCTTCAAGAGTGTGTGTGACCTCGGCCCTGCTCTGAACCATCACCAGATCAGAGGCTGAGTGAAGAATTAATGATCACTTGACTGTCTACTCCACTCCTAAAGCTACCAGTGCAATCCATCCTCTAAGCCCTCAGCTGCCATGACTCCTGGGTGGATGGATGTACTCTCTTAACTGCTCTTAAACAAGTCCAGTGCAAAGTAATCTCTCCCTCATCAATTCTTCACTTTCCTTATTATATAAACAAGTAGTGAAACTGCAGCTACAATGAACCTGTCCAACCAGACTCCCCAAGCAGGGTTTATCCACCTTCATCTTGGCACCAAGTAGCAAAGTGGGCACCTTGGAACTTGCCACACAACCTTAAGAGAAACATCCAGAGTGCAAATAATCTCTCCCTGCAGGTCCACACTGCTGCCAAAAGTGCATGTGCACTCACACGGGTGAGCACACTTCATTTCCTGTTTGGAAACAAGGAAAGCAGCAAAGGGCTTAAACACTGGCAATTTCATTGGAAAGCCATGGTAACACCTAAAGGAACATGAGGTCAGAGCAGCAGTTATGGGAATTCTTTGTGTCCACATTCACTACAAAGAGGCTCGGGAGGTTCCCATCCTGGAGGATAAATTTACAGAAGGCAGGTTAGAGGCTCTGTCTCACAATGGAATGCCAGGAGAAAAGAAAACAGAACACATCAATAAATGTAGAATTGCCAGGACCAGAGGGTGTTTGCTCAAGAATCCTCAGAGTGGTAGTAAAAAGGCAACACTGAATGTTGGGATTTGTTAATAAAGAGGCTATAAAAGGGCCCATCACTATGGCAGTGCATGCATGCAGGAGCATCAGATCCCATTAGCTCAGAGTGGTAACAAAAGGCTCTCTTTTTCCACCCAACATCATTAAACTGTACAAGTGGCAGCCCTGAGTTGCCGTGGATACCAGAGGAACTGGATCTATTCACAATAGACTGATACACCACAGCTTCTGAAATCCAAAGGTAAAAGCTTTGGCTCAGGAAATCCCCCAGCCGCAGATTGCTGGACGCCCAGAAGCTAAATCGGGGTTAGAATCACTGGAGCTTGCCCTGTTTTTATTCTCTTTCCTAAGGATATGCTACTGGCCATTGTCCCTGCTGGATTCCATCAGAAAAGATGGCTCTGAGCCTGAAAAACAACTAAGGGCCTTCTTGGGAAGGGAGCCAAACACGCAGGCAGGAGGGGGAGCTAAGGCTGGGTGGCTGTGCCCAGCCAGGCAACCAAAAATCACCTTAAAGTCCCCAGGCTCCCCCCTTCCCCAGCCACCTCCTGCCCCCACAGAGGCACTCTGGCCAGGGCTGGAAGGGGCTGTGACCCTGTGGTATCCCCAGTGGTGAGGCTGCAAAAGCAAAGCACAAGCCCAGATCTCAGCAGGAGGGTCTGGCGACCACAGAAGAGGTTTTGACCAAGAACTCTCCAGCTGTGTGTGCATCCAAGGTCATCCCTTCCCCCTGGAATGGAAGGAGGTGATCACTGATGAAAGTACACTGATTTCCAGCACCCCAGGAAAGACTGCAACTCCCACAGAGCAGAGACTTTGTGTAGTCAAGGGGAGGGAGACTTTATTAAGACAGTTTTGGGGCAGAGTTTGAAGACAGATTTGGTGGGTGTTAATTTATGCAGGTGATTTGCTGGAAGCTCCCAAAGCAGGACCTGCAAAGGGAACTGCAGAGAGTTCAGCAGTAGGGGAGACTCCTGCCACAGGACCTGAGAAAGGAACCTGTCATCAACATTAAGGCTTTAAATTGAACCACCTTCCTGGAGGAGGGGATGGGAACACAGCAGAGACCTGGTTGGTGGTGCCCTGACCATGACCCACCTCAGCAGCACCACATGGGTGAAGCTGGGATAGTTCCTTCCCATGGATGCCCAAGCTGGAGCAGCACTGCACAGAGCTGCAGGTTGCTGAGGAGGCCCTGGCAGGAGAAGAGCAGCTTGGAGACACCTCCCAGGTGACTTCTGAGCTGGATGTTTGAAAGTTTCCAACTAGGAGCCCTCAGATGGCCCAGGACAGCACACACACACTGCACACCCTCACCACCCCTGCAGAGCCTGGCAAACAGGGGGAGTTTTGAGTCCCTAAAGACTCAGGCCAGCTCCACCAAAACACCCAGAGAGTTCTCCTGAACTTGTCCAGGAATAAGGGAAAGGATGGCTGGAAGCACTGAAATAGGAATTGCCCATGGTGAGGTGAGGGCCCAAGCCCCACTGCTGAAACAAGAAAAAGAGAGCAGCCCCAGACACCACTGAGTGCTCAAATGCCTCTGTTTCCCATCTGATCCAAAAGCCCAGCAAAGGATCAAGAGCAGGGAACATCCATCCTGTGCCACCAGCACAGCTCTCACAGCCCAGCTGGGGTGGGCTATCACCTTGAGACTTAAAATAAAGACTTTCCTTTGACAAAAGAGTTGTGCTGTGCTTCCCATCCTCCCAAAATGACAACAGCCACCAAAGTCACAGCAACTGAACAAATGCACCACAAACAGCACCATTATCTCATTTACCCAGGTACAGACCAAGCACCATCATTTAAGTGCCCATTTGTTTTATGCAAAGCTCAGGCCATGTTCTAAATGACACCTATTGTACTGCCACAGAGCCAGTCACATCCTTTAACCACCTGAACGTGGTGATAGGAATGTAAAATATCAAGAGGAAAGGAGGGATGAGGTGAAGGACGGGCACACAGAAATGCCCAAGCACCATGTCAGCTCCTCCCAGCCAGCACTGGTACAAACACCCAGCCAGCAACCAGCACTGGCACAAACTGGGGCAGCACAGACAGCTTGAAGTCACACCCTGAGAACCAGGAGTTTCTCAGGATTTAATGTGTACATGGCCCTTTGCAGGTCCCACAAAAATAGCGTGGCTTGGGGGAACTGCAGGCCAGAACTGGAAGATGTGGCCACAGAGGCCAGGCTGGCCTCCAGCAGAGGAAAGGAAAGCTCCAGAACTGATCTAGAGCTCACCTGTCAGCAGCTCTGTGCTTATGAAAGCTGGCTTTGAATTCATCCCTAAAGAATGCCCAAGATGAGCAGGATGAACCTCCTCTGGATGCCTCTCCACTGCTGACAGAGGAAAAGGCTGGCCTGGACTGGTCCTGTCATGCCCAGTTTGGTAACCTGAATTCTCACCTTTGTACATGGCAGTGCTGAACCATTCCCAGCAGCTCAGCCCTGCACAGGGAGCTCAGCAGCTGCTTCAGGTCCTGCTGGGTTTGCTCTTCCCCCCACATTTGGTTCCCAGCCCTGGACCACCAAAGAGCCTGTTTGGGAGTCCCAGGAGAGGAGGTGCCCAGAGGCAGCAAACAATGCCATTTCCCATCTCCCAGTGCTCCACAGCAGCCTCTGCTCCAAGCAAGGTCACCCAGAGTGGTTTTCACCCCTTCTGAGGGTGACACATTCAGAGGAGGTTCAGCCCCACTCAGGAGCTCCCACTGCCAGAAATCAGTGTGAAGAACTCCTGATGCTGATTTGTGCTGAGCCTTCATCTCAGCCTGGAATAGACTGGACTCCCAAACTGCAAACTTCCCACTGCTAGGACACACTGGAATTACTTCTAAATACAACCCTTTGTACAAACTGCTTGGAAATCACCTTACTAAAGATTTTTTTCTGTATAAATGGCTTGATGCTTTTTTTCAGCTGCATTACAGTCCCTTGCTGTACTCATGCCGTTCTTCCTACCCTGCCCACACATACACACCAAGTGCCAAAACTACAGCACAAGGCTGAAACCAGCAAAACCAGGATTAGCAACATCCTCTGAGAGGCAAGAAAGTGTTAAACTCTGTTCCCAGGCCTGACTGGATCAAGTTGCTAATTGCTAACAGCTGGCTTCAGCAGAATAAAATCCTGGTACAATCATTGGGAGAGTGGAAAAAAAAGTACTTGTTGAAAAACTCACCAAGAAATGCAAAAGAGGGCACTTCTCCCCAGTAAAGGCAGCAGATACCATGCCTGAAAAGCCAGTCCTTGCCTCCCAGAGAAGCAGCAGCTGGGACCCAGCACTGTCCCCACACAGCAAAGGCTCAGCAGGCACAGGAGGGAGCTATGCTGTAGTGATGTGCACGAAGAAGGTGGGACTTGGAGCTCCTCCAGGCACTGCTCTCCCTCCAGAGATCCATTCTGGAGGTCTGGCATGTTTGCAAGGCTCTCTAGATCCCAGCTGAAACAGGCATTTGTTTTAACTGGTTCCTTTGCAGATCATTACCCCAGCGTGGGACCTTAGGGTTTGCTGCAGGAATCCCATTGCAGATGCCCAGAGGAACTCCACAGTCTTGGGCAAGACACAGAGTGTATCACACACAGAGCTCTGTGGAGAACATGAGGATCTATCCTAAAGCAAAGCATCCTCAGAAAAGGTCCAGGAACAACCAGGAGGACTGGATGGCATCTCCTAGCATTCCTAAAGGAATTCAAGGAGGAAGCAGCAAAGCTAATAATTGGGGCAATACCTGATGCTTTAAGAAGTAAGAGGCTGGGAAGGGTGTTTTCCATTTTTCTGGCTCCAAAGCAGTGGTAGAGCATTTCTCTTTGCCTCAGAGTTAATCTGAGAGACCCCAGCCCCAGCAGTGTTCCCCTGGAGCACACAGCCCACGCAGCTCCAGCTTGGACCAAACAGAATTTGCTGAGGAAAACACTTAGCAGGAAGAATTCTGATTACTTTTTTAAATGTTCTGCTTAGTTTACAATTCAAATACAGGCTCAATACTGAAAAAACAGAGCAGGGCTGCTGGCCAGAGAACATGGCCACCCACTCCAGCAGAGATGCTGGAGGGTGAAGGATGGACCAAGCCATGCTGCTTGTGCAGGAGCCCTGTGAAAAGAAGGCAAAAGTTTTCCCTCAGGTCAACTCGGAGTGGGATCTCTCCCTGCACTCAATGAAGCAGGCAGCAGGGGGAGAGGGATCTACAGGACATGTGGGTGGCACCTGGACAAACCAAGTGCCAGCAGTGACATCAAAAATCAACATGCCAGAGTGACAGGGGAGCTGGGCAGGGCCAGCAAGATCCTGGCATGAAGTGCAAGGCTGCAACAGGAGATTTTGCATTTAGGCACCAACAGAGGGGGTCAGAAAGAAGAGAAATGATAGGAACATAGTGGGGGACACCAGGCAGAAATAGTGACACCACAAAGTGATGTTCAGAGCAGCAACCAAGTTGGACAGACAAAAACAAACAGATTTTAGGTGAAAGGGTTGGATTAACCAAGTTACACGTGAGAAATAAGTCACAGGAACAGAGAAAGTGGGACAGGAATAGGCTCCAGCATCATCTTTGAGGTGGCATTAAGAGACCTGTCAGCACTAGGGACACGAAAGAAGAACAGGTGGGGCTAAAAGGACAACACTGAGGAGTGGCACTTGGGCTGGGGACAGGGACAGCAGAGCTGGGTCTGAGGCAGTGGCAGAAGAATGGGAACATTGAGGGCTGGAGGTACTTTGTGATCACCCTCTTGAGGAGGGTTTGAGCCTCATTTTCCACATTGTAGCCAAACATCTTAATGGGGTTATTATGAAAAAAGTGACACCTCACTCCTGGCTAGATTTTAGGAGAAAAACAGCATTCAGGTCACACATGTCATAGGCATTTAACACTGGGAGCAGGTTCAGGACTCACACAGGAGGCAGTGCCTCACCCACAGCCCAGAGAGGTGCTGGTGTTTCTGCACAAGAGTTGGAACCAATAAATCCTCCAGCTTTTCCCCCTTGTCTGTCAGCCAGTCCTATAGCAGTGGGGTGTCCTTAGTTTGTGAAACTGCCCAGAGCACTTCTGTCACAAAACCAGACTTGGGGATAAATGAACATGCATTAAATGTAATTTAATACATCGAAGTTACAAGGCCAAAATTAGAAACCTTTAGAAAGACAAAGCCAGAGATAAGAAAGTGCAAATTCACTGCACCATAATGGTGGTTCTCAGCTAAACCAAAACCAGAGCTGCCCTTCCCCAGCAACCCAGGGCATGGGAACTCTGTGCTCATCTCAGCTGAGGAAGCTGGAAGCCCTTTCCATGAGCCAGGCAGACCTGCCAGGCTCCTGCTCAGGACATGACCCCTCCCAGGAACCCCACACCCAGCAGCAGGGGCAGGGGATCCTCCAGCACTCCCCCCAAAATACAGCTCCTCTCAGCTGCAGAGGCTCCAGTTCCCTACTCCAGGCTCCAGTCCCATTGCTTCTGTGGGAGAGAAGTGGCAGGAAAACAAGATTGTGCACATACCAGCAGTTCCAAGTACCTCCCCCCTCCCTGCCCAAGCAGCAGTGTCCCTTAGTGTCCCTTCCAGAGCCTCCTTCCCACCCTGACAGGCCCCAGAGAGCACCCAGCACTCTGACATTTTCACTGTTCCTTAACGCTGGCAGGTCTCTCCAGCTCCTTTTTTTTTAACAATCCTTAAAATACATCAACTACAAGTCAGCAATAGCCCTCTCAAGACCTGCAATGTCTCACATAGCAACCATCCCTATGACATGTTAACCACAGAGATGACAGATGGGGTATTAAGAGCACTCAATCTAAACCACCTTCCTCCCTCCCCATTCTCAGGGGGCTCCACCATAACCTTTTACTTAACTGTGCTCAAACTTGCACTCAGAAGGAGATCAGGTTCCCAAATGCAGAATTATTTGGGCTGGAGGAGATCCCCAGGAGAGCATCTAATCCCACCTCCTGCTCTAAGCAGGGCTAGCACCAATTTCAGAACAGCCTGCACAGGGCTTTGTCCAGCTGTGCCTCAAAAGCCTCTAAGGATGGAGGCTGCCCCCCTCTCTGGACAACCTCTCCCACAGCTTCACTGTCTGCAGAGGGAAAACTTTATCCCTTTTTATGCCAAGGCAGAACCTCCTGTTACTTCAGCTGACAAACACTGCCAACCCTCCTGCTAAGCACCTCCTTGACAATCTGCTCTTGGGTACCCCAGAGCCTCCTCTTGTCCTGACTAAACCACCCTGGCTCTATCAGCCTGCTCAGGGAAGCCATTCTGTATTAATTCACTTAATATTTTCTCCTAAGTTTCTCCCTGGTGAGACAGATGCTCCCTGCAGGCAGTGGGACAGCTTCAGCCAGATTTTGCCATGACTCCCATTGGCTTCTCCACGGGCAAACTGGGGAATAACTGAGTTTATCCCAATTGATGCCAGAGCGTGGCAGGAGCACTGCTCCACAGCCCTCTGCTCAGGGAGTGCAGGGATCACATTCCCACTGGGAACTATTTTTGAGAGGGATCAGGTGGCACTTTCTAAATCAGCTTATTCAACACGGTGCTGAGCAGAGACAGGGGACTGGGACTCTGCCAGCCTGGCAGGGACTGGGGATGAGGAGCAGAGCCCACCAAAACTGCCCAGGGGGTGTTTGCCAGCTCAGAGCCCCAGCTCCCAGCACTGCTGAGGCACCCCAGGAAACAGGAAGGATATGCCAGAGATCAGTGCCTGCCCTGGGATCCAGCCTGCTCCTGCCCTCCCTCAGGACCCAGGTACATGAAACCAATGCAGCTGCTTTTGGCAACCAGTGCAGGAATCTCCTTAAACCCACAATCTGAAGATTTCTTGGACATGATCTGCTTTCCATCAAAGCACAAGATCACTGGGCATGCTCCTTCTTTAATGGCACAGAGGTTGGTCTCCACTGCCCACTGGTTACCTGCTCCCCTCTCTATTTTAAAACATTGCTACAACATTTATGTTTTCCCAAACTTCTGGAGCTCTCTCGGTCTTCCCAGATTTATTACAAATTGGCAGCCAGGATTCAGAAAGCTGCTCTGCCAATTTGTTTTAAACAAACAGGTCCCAATGTTGCTCGAGTTTCAAAAGACTTTGAAGTGTTATCTTGGGTTTAACACCCTCCCTGGGTACCAGTGCAAGGCGAGGTATGCTGAGAGTAAATCAACCAGTTTCTCCACAAATAGGGGAAAAGTTTTACTTCTCTGCATGGTTATCAGCAATCAGTTGAGTTTTTTAACCTTCCCAACAATATAATCACCACCGATGAAACTTATTTTGTTATACAGATATTAAAATACATCTCACTGCCCTGTGATATATTTGCTGTGCTTGCTGAGTTATCTTTATATTTCCTTATCCACTGCCCACCTTCAAAGATACCGACTTTACAGTAACAGCTACTTATCTACAACCTTTGTTTTGCAAATTGCTCATAGTTGAATCTATTTAAAACCTAAAACATGATTGCTGGGACAAACTTTGCAAAACCAGAAGAGCAGCAAACAGTTGCACAGAGCTGCACGTAGTACCCAGCACCAACCTGGGAGCTGCAAGGGTGGGAGCCAAGCTCCCAGTGAGAAATCAAACCAGAAGCAGGCTTTTGGAACATCTAATCCAGCTGCCCACCTCATCTCCATCAAACCACCACAGAAATGCTCACACTATCAAAAGCTACTTTCTGTGAGTTTTGCAATTTCTCTTCATATTGGTAAAAATAAAACTCAGAGCACCTGTAGTTGGCACAGAGCCCCTGCCCTTTGCTTGGGGAGCACTATGGGCTCTGCTCCAGTCTCACCAAAAACATTAATAAAAGTGAAGAGCCATGCCCTAGAGCCACAGGGAGATCTAAACTCCAAGAAGCTTTTCCAATATCAGAAAGAAGCAAAACTTATCCCTTGCACAGGCTGCAATAACTCCAGACACCAAAAGGCAGTGAGTGGGAAGTGCTGCTGCCCTCCCAGAGCACCCCAGGATCCAGAGGGGACAATGCAGGCTGGGAGCTCCCTGGGTACCATTTCTGCAGCCTCCCTCTGTGCACCCAGCCAAGCCTGGCTACGCACAGCTGCTGCACTTGGCTTCAGCAAACTTTGTTTACGACCCAAAGTGGTTTTAAAGTTTCATTTATGAAGTGCCTGGCAGAGATGGGAGCAGTGAATGGCAACACTCACAGATCACCTGAAGCTGCTGCATCCAGCCTGGAGACTCCAGTGAGGATTTCCAGGCAGGTCCAACCACGTTCCACTGCCTGACTATTTACCAGCACAGCTCTGCAAGAGAAATTTTAACTTCCCATGTACAGAGATGAAATTGCCATTAATTCAACATTCCAGCAAAATACCTATCATGACTAGAGAAGCTCAGAGAAGATCTTTGCTTACCACAATGTATTTCAAGCAATCAAACCAAATGTTCTGCTTATAAACAAAGGAAAAGCCAAGAACACAGAAAAAGCTCAAGGAGCATTTCATAGCTCAGGAAAGGCAGAACGACCAATTCTGATCAAATTTTCCCAAGACAGACCAGAAAACAGAAGCCCAGAGAGATGTAATAAGATTTAGCAGTAACACAGAAGGCAGGTAGCAGTAGGAAAATCCTGGAATTGTTTGAAAAAAGGCAAAAGAAACAGAAGAGATGAGAGGGGAAAAAAGAAATGCATAAAACAATGATGCCTAGACCAAAAATAGGACCCCATTTACCACTTTTCCATATTGAAAATGAAGTGAAATTAAAAAACAACAAATTAAAACAGAGGAAATTAAATTCCACAGCATACCATGCACATGCAGCCTCTGGGACATATTGCCACAGAGCAATGTGGGAGTAATTCAATAAAATATTGGAAGTAGATCTACATAATAAGCACATCTGTGATTCCATTAACAGAGTGAAGGAGAGTACACTGGATATAAATTTTCCTCCAGCCAGGCATAAGCAAAGCAGCAGTGAATGTGACCAGAGAGTTATCTCCTGCACGGGCAGGTTGTTCCACAGTTGGCTGCACTCAGGCTCTGGGCTTTCCTGTGCCTCTGATAAGATGGGTGCCTGAGTAGGTGGGCTGTGATCCCAGCCAGTTTGGCAAGCTCTGCCTCTGTGGATAGAGATCACATTTCAGTTTTCAGCAGCTTATTGTGCAGCTTCTCAACAAGAGAAACAACACTATCCACCACCTTTTTTTTTTTTTTTAAAGAGATTATCCTCTGTGACACAAAAAGAGCAGATGAAATTTCAGCCAAACCTATTAAATAAATACCTGTGGAGCGGTGAGCGACCCTGGAACGCTCTTGGTGGAAACACAGCTATTTTGGAAAGTTCTCAGCACCTGAAAAAATGGGTTTAACTGAGGAAATAAATCAGATTTTATCTGGAGGGGCTGCTACTGGAGAGCCCCATGGTTAACCCTAACAACAAGGATTCTCAGGAGCACTTTCCTGCATATTCATATTGCCGTGTTTCAGGGTACATGGGAGCCTGAGAAGGTCTGACAGTGAGCAAGGTTGCAGTAGGTGCTTCAGGAGGGGACAAGGAGAAGAGATGAGTGAACACAGGCAATGCACATCCACAAAACCTGTGTGGGCAGGAGCTGCTGGGGCTCAGGGGACAGAAGCACATCCTCCCCTTTCCCACTGTCCACAAGCCACGCTCTGCCAGCTCCCTCAGGCTCAGCCCTGGGACATCTCAGCAGCACCTCCGAGCTCAAGCACCACACACGCTCCCCCAGAGCCCCAGAAACCATTTCTGCCCAGAGCCCCCTGGCCAGCATCACATCTGTGCCCACAGAACACCCTGCAGGTCCCAGAGGTGCCCAGGCACACCCCTGAGGGAACAGCCACGATTTGTGAACCCTCCCAGAGCTGCAGGAGGGAAAACAGGGTGCAAAGAGCCACCCTCTCCCTACGAGCCTGGGGAGAAAAGCCTTCGCCTCCCAGCACCGCCACCTCCACACACCCCCTCCACCACTCCCAGGAGCCTCCAGAGGCTTTATCCAAGGGCAGAAACGTGAGGAGGGAGAGCTGCTTGCCAGCTGAGAGCCAGGTGAGGCTGGAAGGACCCTACCTGCCTGTCCTGGGGCCTGCTGAGCACAGGGATGGGCTGCCATGTCTCTCTGGAACTGCACAGGTTGAGCCAGGCTGCAGTTTCGACATTCCTTGCAACTTTGCACCAGCAC
This sequence comes from Climacteris rufus, assembly GCA_013398175.1. NCBI lineage: Eukaryota > Metazoa > Chordata > Aves > Passeriformes > Climacteridae > Climacteris > Climacteris rufus. Next base: position 199,881 of record VZRZ01004920.1, read on the forward strand.
ACGATATGTTCAAACTTGAGTGACTCCTCCCTCCTCCCTCCCTCCACACACACAGACAGGCCCAGGAGATGGCCCTGCCTCTATCATCCCAGTTCCTATAGCAACTCCGGACCCAGCAGATGGAAACAGAGCTGTTTTCTAGGCAAATCTGCCTTCTTGGATTCCTCTGCTCTTCCCTGCTGTTGGCCCCTCCTTGCTCCAGTGCTCTCCCTGGGGGCTGCTCCACTGGCACCTGGCCCAGACTTTGCCTGGAGGAAGGCCAAGCTTTGAATTCATTTAGTAAAACCACAACATAAAGCAGCTCTCCTGCTCAGGAAGCAGGGCCCGTGTAGTCCCAGGGGCAGGGCAGGCACGGCAGAGCCAGCCCGCAGCTCCTCGGTGAGCGCACAGCGAGGGTCCCGGCAGGAGCACTCCTCACCTCCAGCCTGGGCCATTCCCAGGGAAAGGCAAAAGCCATGGCAGAGCCAGTCATTCATCAGCACATCCAGCCAACAGAATTATTGTAACCCCAGGCACTTCTCAGCCCTTTGGAGTTCTGCTTCCAAAGGCTCTGCTGGAAGAGGGAGAGGCCGGCTGTGATACCAGGGCCCCCTGGATCTCCAGCACAGCAGCTCACCCCTGTTGCTTTCCTCAGGTCAGGGTCCCACAGGAGAGAAGGTCACCAATGCAGCTGTCTGGCAGCTGCACATCACTGGGTTCCTTTCCTCTAAAAATACAGAAACTGAGGGAAAACACACAACTCAGTACCAGACTGTGGCACCTCAGGGGAGATAATTACCAAGGGTGACATTGCTAAGGCTCCATCGTGGCAGGACAACCAGGACCACAGCAGGACACACTGAACTGGCCATGGGGCCAGCAGGTTGTGACACCCTGGGAGATCACCCAAACCTGCCACAGTGGCTACAAAACCATTCTTGGGCTGCACAGTCCCACAAAGCCACTGCACCCCCAGCATCCACTGCCATCCCTGCCCGTGTGGAGAGCCCTGGAGGGCACAGCAGGCTGGGGCCACGCTCACCTGGGTGACAAGGGCACTGGGGCTTGAGAGGAACGTCTGAGGGCACTGGTACACACCCCCAGTGAGGGCACCAGCAGCAGGAACCACGGCAGCACAGGGAGAACAGAGAGCAGCAGGAATGTCTGAGGTGCCTGGGGGGAAGTGCAGGTGCCAGCCTGCCTGCTCCACAGGGGAAGGGCTGCAAAGTCTCAATCACACACCTGGCAAGGGGCAGGACCCTCCCAGGGCCAGCAGTGCCTGGCTGGGAAGTGGATGCCAGTGCTGTACAGGAGCTCCAGAGCAGGAGGTGAGCAGTGGGGCAGCAGCCATTCAGCCCTCCCTGCAGAATCCCACACACTTCCAGCAGGAATCTCAGCAGAGCCTCAACAGAAGCAGCAGGTATTTGGGGTATCCCAAAGGAAGCAGACATGAAGCACACTGTGCCCACACTCATTCCCAGCTGGACTGGGAGCTGCAAGATGTGCTCAGATGCCACCTTTGCTCCCATCTTCCTCCCTGCCTCCGTACCCCACCCCAGCCACACAACCCACCTCTGTTCTGAGAACAGAAAACTATTTTCTTCCTTCCCCCCATGGTAATTTTTCCATGTGTGAGTTAATCAGCACAGAGGGATGGGATGGTCCCTGAGGCTCATAGATGGTTTGGGACACGACCAGCAGGAGGGTAGATGTGGGAAGCCATCAGGCCCCTTTTTGCCTGGCAAGCCCTGCTCCAAGAAGGTGTTACTGAGTCTGATAATGCCCTTCCAAGGCATTCTCCTGCCAAAACAAGGATGCCTGCCCTGTGAACACAGTGGTACACAGGAACCACGCTGGATACAGGCCCCTGGGGTGAACTGGGACCAAGACAGTTCCCTTTGCAAGGCACAGGGCAGTTTGTGGCAGCAGGAAATGCTGGACATGCAGGAGCAGGGAGTCCAGGAGTGGCATCAATAAAAGCATCAAAGCAGATGCCTATCACAGAAACAACATGCAGGCTCTAGAGAAAGCTCTCAGTTTCCCTGCAGTGATGGGAAGAGCAGTGGCTCAACTCACAAACAGATCTGAGGAGCTCCTTTCCCTGGGGAAGGACATTGCTGTGGAGGCACAAAACACTGCTGGAAAACTGCTGACCTTGCAGTCAGACTCACTTGAGCAGCTCAGCACAGAAACAGGCTCTCTGCTGGGTGCCCTCTGAGATGTAACTCGATCCCACAGTACACATCCACTGATCAATCGAGGGATAAAGCAAAGCAGAAAACAGGCTTTTTTTTTTTTTTACTGGAATGAGCCCAAATATGCACAAGAACAGATCCCACTCAGAACTATTGCAAACTCAAACACTGTGGAGAGTTTTGCATCTCGCATCGCAGAGGGAGCATACTTCTGCAATAGCATCACTGGCTCTCAAATTGGCTGTTTGAGAGACTTCCTAATGACCTCATAGCAGCACATGTGACCACTAAGTCATCTTCTCAAAGGACCAGGAATAACATCAACAGCCCCTGTTTTGGTTTTGCACAGGACAGCTTTCTGCAGCACAAGCAGGTTCCTGAGCAGCAAAGGAGCAGAGGGGAGCAGGACCCAGGTCAGGCCAGAGCTGGCACTGTGATAGTTTCTCCAACAGATTGTGTTTGGCCTTTGAAAAGATCCATCCAATTAACAGATGAAGACCAATTAGCACATACTAAATTCCATATACAAATTTAGGCACAAAAGTTTATCCCAACACAGGCCAAATTCGTTGGTCTTAAGGCATCTATATGATAACATGAATCCCAGAAGCACTCCAAACACATTCCAAGAGATAAGAGGAGGACTCACAAAACACAAAATAATTATTTGAAAGGCTTTCCATTTTTTCTTTCTCCCAGTGCTTAAAAACAACCTGCTATGCTGAGCAGCACAGCAGGAATTTGAAATTTGTGAGCTGATCACACTGGGATGGGGAAGTTGCCTTTTGCTGTCCCTAAGCCACCCTCCTGGTCAGGTGGCACTGGGAGGAATAACTGAGTGAACACCTATGATTATGTTGACACTGAGGTGAAGGCAACTACACAAACAGCTCAAGACAGACTGATGGCCTTGCACAGCTGAGGGGTCCCTCCTCTGTAGCCAGCAGGAGGCTCCTGCAGAGGAAAAGTGACACAAACCCACCACAGAAACACCAAGAGACCTGCACCAGACCTGTGACCCGTGGCCAGAAAACTGCCCCACTTACCAACAGTGAGATGGGAATACACATCCAAGGAAGAATAAGCAACATCATTTAACAGCTCCTAAAATATGCCAGATCTTTCCTGCAGCAGCAGCACAACAGGTCCACAAAACCACCTGTCCCTCCCCAGGGGCTCTGCTCCATGGGCCTTACACTCCTTGCCTCCCACCCAGCCCAGCTGTAGCAGGATCTGCACCTGCCTTCTCCCAGGAAGGCTCCAGCAGGAGCTGGTGGTCCTGTGAGGAGCAGCATCTCATGGCACACAGCACCAGGAGCAGCAGCTCGAGGCACACAGCACCAGGAGCAGCAGCTCGAGGCACACAGCACCAGGAGCAGGAGCAGCAGCTCGAGGCACACAGCACCAGGAGCAGCAGCTCGTGGCACACAGCACCAGGAGCAGCAGCTCGTGGCACACAGCACCAGGAGCAGCAGCTCGAGGCACACAGCACCAGGAGCAGCAGCTCGAGGCACACAGCACCAGGAGCAGCAGCTCGAGGCACACAGCACCAGGAGCAGCAGCTCGAGGCACACAGCACCAGGAGCAGCAGCTCGTGCCACACAGCACCAGGACATCACCTGAGCAGCCTTGGGCTAAACAGGGACACAGGAGTTGAGGAACAAGGGACAGCCCCACTAAGGAGGCTGGATCTGCACAGTGTTAAAGCTTTTTATTCTTTCAGTGAGAGGTGGTGAAAGCCAGCTCCTGCCTTCACCTTTCCAGGAACTTTTGATGGAACCCAGAAGCCTGCTGTAAAAGTGCTCTGTTTACACCCTGCAGCCCTGTCCTGTCCTTACCCACAGTGTGAGTGTGTTCACTCCCACTACCCCCTGAAACATCTGCTCAGCCCAGCTCTGCTGGAATCATCCTTCCCCGGAAAAGAAATCCACTTTTCCAAGGAAAAGAGGGAAGTGGGACAGAGCTTGGCATGATGGGGAGGACAAGTTTGGGACATGACATCTTCCAAGAAACACTGACAAACCACCCTCACATAGCAGGTGCTGGCTAGAGCTGTTCTGCAGGGTAACAGGAGGCTCAGAGGTGACAAGACAGTGCATGTGGTGACACTATGGACACCTGATGGGGGCCACACCCTTCCCAAGGGCTGTAAAACAAGGGGAGCAAGGAGAGCACTCACCCTCCAGCACATTCCTCCCACCCCGTGCCAAGGAAACTTTTCCTGCTCTGAAGGGAGGTGATGAGGGACCCTAGGAGGGCAAGTACCAGAGCAGTACAACACCTCCTTTGCCTCTCAGTCACTTCCCAAATCACCAAATCAAGGACAACCTCTGGTCCAGCCATGGTACAGACACATCCTTATGTTCCCAACTGATAAAATTCTGCAGCTGTGCCAAGCTCCTTGTTTCTGGGCACACAGGCAGCTGCTCAGCAAAGCCCTGTTCTGTTGGGACACAAGAGCAGAGGCCTCAGCACCCCTCTGCCACCACAGCTGCCTCACCCAGGAATCAGAATGGCTGGGGAACTGGTAATGGAGGAACAGTGACTCTTCCCCAGCCCCAAAAATCCCACTCAGAGCTTTAATGCTGCCAGGAAAAATCCAAACAGCAGCAGCCTCCTGTTTGCCCCGAGTTTAAACAACAGGGTCCCATCATGGGCTGCCTCCCAGGTGGTGATGAGGGTGAAGTGGTACCTGTAAGCCCAGGCCAGAAGCAGGGCAGGGAGCTGAGCTCAGCCTGAGCTGCTGCAGTGAGGAAGGCGCAGGGAACACGTCACCCCCAGGGCTGAGCTGCTGGCACGGAGCAGTGCTCAGCAAGGACACACTTGTAAACACTCTCCCTGGCCATCTCTGCTGACACAGCTTCGAGAAAGGGGCAGAGAAAACCATTATCTGCAAACAGACATCCCTCCCTGTCCCTGGACACCAGGACCAGCCCAAGCAGGATGACTCCAGCCTTTCTCTTGTCTGCATGTTGTCCTGTTGCACATGAGGATCACTGCCACGTCAAGAAAGGGCTCCCACAGGCTGGGAAACCTCTGCTCTGGGCTTTTGACACCTAATCCCTGGAAGGACTTGGTATATTCAGCAGGCACAAGTCCACTTGCAAAGCTGGCTTTTTTCCTCTTGAAGCACTAGGTAGTTCCTAACATCCTGAACATTATCCCATCACATGTTCCTCCCCACCACTGCAGCTCTTTGCTCTGTAAGTTCTGACAAGCAGAGCTTGGGACTGCTGGGGATAAAGCCCTGCCATCTCACCCACAGTGATGCTTCCCCATGTCTGTTCCTCCCTCCCAGAAGTTTCCCAGATAAATGGATGCTGGCAGACTACACCTCAAAACTACAAGCTGTGGGGATCTGAGGAGACCAAAGTCTGAGTACTAATTCCAAATCCAGCTAAGAGAAAAGCTAATCACCTTCCTTCACCAGAGATTTTATTCCAGACACATAGAAAACAACAGCAGAAAACCAAAGCAAATCATAAGCACTGTTACAAGCTTCACTGGGGAGGAACAGCATGAGGGAAGGGAGAGATTCAGCACCAGCCACTTGATTTTCTCAGCAAGGGACACCAACCCAACTGAACCATGGAAAGGGCAGAGCTCAGCTTGTGGCAGCAAAGCCACTACAGCTCCTCCTCCTGCAGCACACAAAGACAGAACCCTGCAAAAATAAGTGGTGCATGGAAAAACTGGTGGTAACAAAAGAGCTGTCAGCCAATGTCAGCCTGTAGCTGACAGCCCTGAAGGCCTTTACAGCTGCTCCAGGACCTCCAGCCACACAACCCCAAACCGGACCTCTGCACTTTGGCCCAGAGCAAGCAGCTGGCAGCAGTGATCCCCACATTTCTGTGATTCCTCAGCAAGGACCCTCATCTTCAAATAACCAGAGCATGCAGAAGTCCATGCTCCCAGCCCTCCTGGCTGCCCTTTCTGGCATGGAAACAAAAGGCAGGAGCAGTTCAGATGCACAGGATACCAAAAGGCCCCTCCACAAGTGAGAATTTGTAACCCACCCCAGGACACTGCTGCTCACTCCACACCACCAGCCCCATCCTACACAAGGACTGCTTTGCACTCTGACAGGAACACAACACGAATCTCCAGAGCAGCAGGCAGTGCCCACATCAGGACCAGAGCACAGGAGCTCTCCTTTTCAGTGCCCACATCAGGACCAGAGCACAGGAGCTCCTTTTCAGTGCCCACATCAGGACCAGAGCACAGGAGCTCTCCTTTTCAGTGCCCACATCAGGACCAGAGCACAGGAGCTCTCCTTTTCAGTGCCCAGGTCAGGACCAGAGCACAGGAGCTCCTTTTCAGTGCCCAGGTCAGGACCAGAGCACAGGAGCTCTCCTTTTCAGTGCCCATGAAGCATTGACACAATTCCTGAATCTCCCTGTTGCACGAGGGGATGCAGAGCCCAGGGATGCAGCCAGATTTGAGCCTAGCAAAGAGGCCTTGGCCAGGGAAGCTTCCACCTCCTCAGCAGCCCTTTCCATCTCAGCCATTTCCCTTCCAAGCAAGGCTTCCTGGCCGGAGCAGGCACAAGGGTGTTGCAATCCCCAGTTCTGTCTGAAGAAATCCAGCCCAGCCCAGACACAGCAGCAGGCCTCTGGTCTGGCCTGACTCTGTGCCATCCCTGGACACCCACTGTGTCCAGAAGCTCGTGGCATTGTTGGAAGGCCAGTTTAGTCCTCAGATGTAGAGAGCTGTTCTGCCCCCATTAACATGCAGGGCTGTGAAGGGTAACTTCAGCTAACCTAAGTTGCTCTAACAGGCACACATCTCATGGCCTGAGAGTTTTTCTGAAATAAATGCAGCAGAAAGCCCTCCCCTGCCATGGCAATGCAGTGAAGAAAGCCCTCCCCTGCCATGGCAAGGGGCTGGGGAGGGTGGATAAAAGGCAACTGTGTGCCTTGTGCATGTGTGGCCTCAGCCTGGGCAGCACCAACCCCACACTCAGCCTCGGGGCAAAGGATGCTCGGGGTGCTCATCCCCTGCCTCCTGACAAACACCAGGGCTAATGCCCATGGAAAAACACCCATGAGCTCATTCCAGCAACAGGACATGCCCTACAAGCACTGTTGCACCTGCAACTCCCCATGCAAACATAGGGAAAACCACCTAACAGGATTCCTGCCTTTTCCTGCAGAAACAGCACGAGGGTCTGCTCATATTTCCCCTGCTAGCACGGAAAAGACAGAAGGATTCAGATCCATTACACATTACATTAACCCTACTGGGACATTTCCCAGCAGTTCACTTAAATGTTTTCAAACCTGCAGGATGAGGTAATTCCAGCCTAAATGCATAACCCACACTCCAAGGTGGGTCACTGGGTACGACTCCCAAGCAAAAGCAAACAAAGGCTGATCTGGTGGGATAGGCTGCTCCATCCCCACACGTGTTCAAGTCTTGGCCAGACAAAGCCATGGCTGAGGTGATCACTCACATGCTGGAGACAATCCCACTTCAAGCAGGAGGTCAGGCTGGAGACCTCCAGATATTCTTTCAAACAGTGTTTCCATCGTTCTGTGGCAGCAAATGAGAAGAGGCAGAGTCATTATTGCCAGCAAGAAAGACTTGCACTGAGTTTCTCTGGAGAGATCATTCCAGATTATATTAAAAGCTTGGTTAGCAGAGATGTCAGCACTGACACAATGAGGGCTAATTCTGTACTGGCAGGAACACTGGAGTGCCAGGATCTGAGCCCTGATGTACTGCACGGGTCCCCAACAGGGTCAGAACACTGCGTCACACTGTCCTTGCACAAATTAACACCCACCAGAAGAGATTGCTTTTTGGCATTTTAACTTCAGCTATGCATTCAAAGACAATAGTCTGCAATAATCCAAGAATACAGGTTAAAAGCCAGACAGCCAATAGCTCTCAAGACATTAGAAGCAACTAGAAAATTCATTTCCCACTATAAGGCTATACTCCAGGGAGGTCTCAGCAGTACTGCTGCTATTTGGTGTCCTTCCAGTGCTGGCAGAAGGCCAAACAATGCTGTGGCAGAGACTGAACCACACTGATCACTGGTGGGGTCAGTCCTTGGGAAGAAGGCAGAGTCTCTACATGAGGTGCTGTCTGGAGGGTGATGGGGAAGCAGCTGCTGGCAGCAAGATGAAAAAGGATTGTTGGTCACCAGAGAAGCTGCCATTGGTGCTGTTCCTACCACATGTCCACCCACAGTGTTGCCAGCAGTGATCCACATATGACACTGGCCAGCAAAACTCGTTTTCTCAGAGTAAAGCTCTGTCCAGGTTGCCCCAAAACATAAAAGAAAATATAAGATTGCTGCTAGCCAAGTATGCAGACAGGAGGCATCAAACCATAGAAAGAGGAAGGACACTTTGGGAAGGTATTAGAATAATATCCATAACAATCCAGAGAAATGCAAAACATATGCACTTAAAAAGTCCACAAGATGAATTCACAGCACTGGGACCCTCATCCAGGGAAATGCAAGGGAGCTCTGCTGGTTTGTTCCCTCAGCAGCTGCACCACAGAGCACAGGGGCAGCACCTCATCCCAAACAACAACATGGCATTGGAGGCACATTCCCAGCACCCCCAGCTCTGCTCCACTACAAATGCAGAAATGAAAGATAAACATTCCTGGAAGATCACATTACCCAGCACCAAGATATGACAGCTTGTCAGGAGCAGCAGAAACAGGCTGAGCTCAGTGAAAAGCACTCATTATAAGTTGACATCTTCCTATTGGAGAATACTGATACTCCAGCTATTTCTGCTACAGTATTTAATTTATTTTTTTTTGCATTTTGACAGGCAGAAACAAACGAGCACAAGTGAAACAACATAACAGTAATAAACAAAACCTGACACTTGGCTAGTTTAGCTCTCCATGAGAGGGCAACACAAATGACTGACACCGAGACCAAATGATAAATACAACAAAAACATGCCCAGACTCTCATCCTTCAAGGAAAAAGAAGGGCTGCAAAGGCAGTGTGCTCTGCAGGCTCCATCTCTGTATTTGCTTGTTCTTGAGCAGCTCTTCCTTACTGATGGGTGGGACGTTTTAACACCTTAAATGCTATTCCCAGAGAAACTGAACTAACTTCTCATTTTCACAGCACAAATTCATCTGGTTGGAAGAAAATACCCCGCCCTATTCTTCTGGCCTCCAAAGTGCAGCTGGCAGCCTCAGGACACAGGACAGTGCTGGGGAAGAAACACAACTGTTCACTCTGTTTGCCTGTCCCTCCTCCATCCCCCAGGGCACACAGGAGCTGATCCTGTCCGTGCCATCTCCTGACAGGAGCTGACTTGTTTCAGGTTCATTAGACACCAGAGCTCTGCACTGCAGAGCTCTGCAGGCAGATTTGGGCACAGCACCCAAGCATCAAGAAAGAAAAGTCAGATCAGGTCAGGAGAGCATCATCCATGCTGGGAGCACTTCCAAGCAAACACCCAAAGCTGCTGCATTAGGAGCAGACAGGCCCCAAATCCAAATTTTGGAACGACTCCACCCAGTTGAATTCCTCGGTCATGCATTCTGCAAGCATTAGTTCTGAGTGGGCTGGGGTTCTAACAGCTCCACACTTGAAGCCTCATGGACAAAACAAGGTCTAGGCAGCACTTTTCAGAGCACAGATCATCTCCTCCCATGTGTAGCCAGCCTGGGATGACCAGCAGCCAGGACAGACCCAGCAGGATCCCAGCCAGCAGCAGAGTGAAGGAGGAAATGGTTGAGCTGCTGTGAAAAATACCCAACCTCGCTGCCATCCATCAGAGCAACAAGTGCTCCACCAGTCCTTCTCTTTTAAAGAAGGCTCCTGGGATTATCAGCCAGTAAGGGCATGGAACCAAAGCCATTTATGTTTACAACTATTTTACCTAGGGAATAAAATAATACAACAACAAAAAAGTAGGTATTTAGTATATGTAGGACTACACACTCACAAGGAAGCCAAATGAAGTTTGATGGAGTTTTCCACTTCCATGTGCTTGACTTTCCATCCATGAAGAATACCTGTGTGAAGCTATGCATTGGAAGGAGATTCTGATAAACTCCCAGGGAACAGACATGCTTAGGTGACAGGAAAAAAACACCATCAAGCCTGTGCTGACCTGAGCTACTTTCAAGGATTTGTTTCAAAAAGCCAGCTCACAAGAGTGACCCACAGAAGGAGACTTCCCTAAGGCTGTGGGGCAGGAGGAGGTTTTAACATATTTTGCCTTATACATTCCTGTCTTCAAGTTGCATAAAACGTTGATAGATTTAAAGCTTGGGATTTGAAACTTTCCCCTCCCAGTCTGACTCCATTGTTAATTTTTTTTAAAGACAGATTGGGATCGAGTGGTTCTTTGGCTCCTATTTCCATAGCCAATAAAAATTCCACCCACTCCCAATCCATTTTTGCATAATTAATGCCTTCTTGATTTGCAAGAAGCGATTTTAGGCACAAAGAGGCTCTGGCATCAGAAAGGTGCCTTCATACCTTGCCCATGAGAACAGGTTGTACTTTAAAGCTACTGGCAACAAAAGTTCCCTGTGCTGGGAACACCACCCAACATCACCTCTGCTTCATTTTCAACACTCCTAAATGATGGTTGTGATTATTTTGGAAGAGTAACCCACTTGCCATCAAGAGAAATGGAAACCAGCATCCCTTTTGAGAGTGAGATCAGAGATTGCTGGGATCCTCTGCAGCAGAACATTACCATCCAGTCTTCCCTGTGCAGAATGTTCTCATGCATTAACAGAAAAAAACCCCATCATCAATTCTACATAAATTCCTCTGCTGAAGCCAGCAGAAAAACGTCTGTGGAATTAAGGCAGATGAGAGCCTTCCCTCGCTTGGGCTCATCCCAACCCCACACACACTAAAGAGAGAAACAGAGCTCAGCAAAGATGAAATACTTCCTTGCCATCATCTCCTGTTGCTGTCCAAGCAACAGACCCAGCCCTTGAGAGCATCCCTGGGTATTCTTTGTGTTCAGAAGGCTCCTGTGGAGCACAGAGCTGCCCTGGGGCAGCCTCTGGGGCTCTGTGTGTGCCATGAGGACACCGGGCATGTGACCGCAGTGTTCAAACTTTCTGGCTCACCAGTCGAAGTTCAGATTCTTTCCCTGCAAAACACACTGCATGATCTCATCTGCAAGCAATCAGCCTGAGAAATCAGCTTGTTAAAGGAAGCTTCGAGGAAAGGAGAGATGTCTCTGGAGGATTTGGGGGCCTATATAATTTTAACCACTTTGTTAAACCCCAGCTGCTCTTCTCCCCATTGGGGTCACACAACCAAGAAACCATTTCTCCTCCCACACAGCTCCAGACAGGACAGTTTGCCAACACCTAACTGGAGCATCCCATTTGCATTCTCCACAGCCTGAAAACATTCACATTTTCAAGCAAAACTCATCTTAAGCAGGCACTGAAAGAGTGCAAGGACAAGCTCAGAGCTGCAAGCTGAGCAGCATCCAGAAAAGCAATTCTTTAAACATGCAACAGTGGTCCCCTGAATGTGTAAAAGAAAATATGCTCTTAATTTCTGGATGTGTACTTCAGCATTTCCCAATTCTCACTTACACCCTAGACATGCACCAGAAGACAGGAATAACCAGCACAGTGGGAGCTCTGCAGAGCGAGAGAACAAGCAATGAGCTCATTGGAATGCCAGCTTTGCCCTGAGATGGCTTAAAGTGATGCCACAGAGTTTTACCTGAGTTTCTGGTGATGCTTCAGGAGCAACCAGAGCCCTTCAGTGCTCCCTGTGCTACAACACCTTTTAGTCCCCAGTGAAAACCTTGGGGAAGCAGCAGTGCAGAGTGCAGGACAAAGAGCAGTGTTTGATTTGCAGTTTGACCGGCCAGAACAAGCAGTGTGAGCCCTGTGCTCACACACTCGGTCACATCTGCATCCCCTGAGCTCCCAGAAGCAGGACCACCGCTCTTGCACTCAGCAGGGAGGGAGGGAAGATCAGAGCAGCATCCTGCCTTTTTCACTTCCTTCCATGCTGTCACACCCTGCCTCGGCTGCTCCCAGCAGCATCTCCCAGGCAACCCTTTCCCAGCTGCCCCTCGTTGGTCATTCAAGTGCTTTGAAAGACTTTCCTCAAAATTCTTGCATAGAAATCACTGTTTAATGTTCAGCACACAACACAGGAGGGAGGGGGGGAAAAAAGCCAGACTGTCTCTAACAAAGGAGATCTGGAGGACTGAGCCCTTGGCTCTTCCCAGCTGTGGATTATTCCAAGTGAAGTGATTATTCACCACTTCCAGCACCTATTTGCAGTTCAACTTGCAGAAGTAACTGTTCTGAAACAAACAGAAGGAAGCAAAGATCAGGCAACACACATTTATTATCATGAGAGCAGAGGGATAAGCTAACTACACTGGGTTCTCCCACCATTTGTATCTTTATAAAAGCTACTTTATATAAGTAACTTTTTTACAAAACTCACTTTATTTAAGGATTACCTATACCTCAGCCCATAGTTGTAGAAACCACTGAGTGAATCAGAGTGAGGGACACAGAGGATGACAGTCATGCTGCAACTTTTTTTGGTCAATAGTGGCACCTTCTAGCTCCAAACAACCCTGTGAAGCTCACAGCAATTTGAAATAACTGCCTTAAAAAAGCTTCATGCTTTCTATGTCTTTAAGAAACACATAGCTCTGACTGCAAACATTCAGGCTAAACAAAATGTTATGAGAAAAAAAGTCTCCTTCAAGGTTTTTACACCCCAGCCAAATTCCTAATTCTGCCAGATTAAGAGCAGACACCCCACCCCCAAACTGATGTCCACTACTAAAATCAAGGTACAAGACCACAGCCCCCAAATTCCTGGGCAAGCACAGCTCAGAAAATCTGAAATATAAAGGGAGGGTGGCAATACTGAAGGGCTCAGCTGCTGGCTCCTATGTTGCAGCTTCTCAACCAAATCATGAAGGGAAGAAGAAAAAGGAGACTTTCCAGCTCAAGTTCCAAGTCCTTTTTAAAAATCAGTTTATAACCACTAAAATAAACACAGTAAGAACAACTGTGCAGTAACTGGGAACCTGCAAAAACAGCTGCAGTTTAAGAGCAGCTCAGGCAACGTCTGGCAAACACCAGCAGATACAAGAGCCCAGGGGATGGCAGGGTATTTGGGGAATGAAACAGCAAATTTCACCCACAAGCTCATGGAGAAACTGCCTGAAGTTCACCCTGCCAGGGCACACTGGGGGGAAGCAGCCATTCAGTGCTGTTCACTGCCACAGTGAGCGTTTGCCTCCTGTTAGACCTGTCCCCCTCCCAAATTTCCATCTCCTCCTGGATGCCCAGGCCTCTCCCATGCCCACACCTGTCCCTCCCTGCCCTCACTGCCTCAGCCAAGAGCTTCCCCGTGCACCTGACACCTGCATGGGCACACTGCTCTCTGCACTGCTCCTCTTGGCTCTGCCACCCAAAAACCTTCTGCTGGTCCCTCCCCCATTGCACCCAAACCCCCCAGGGAACTGCCACCTGGAAGGGAAGGAAGGGCAAGAAACCTGCAACAAGCAGAGTACTCCAAAACACCATGACTTGAATATTTCAGCTGCTCTAAGTCACTCTAGGACATCTCCAGAACAACAGCAACCACAGCAGACAGTGCAGAATGACAGCACCAAGCAGCACCTCTGAAGGAAAGCCACCCAGAGCCCTCCTGCCATCTCACCTTTGGGCTCCAGGCAGCAGAACTCCCCAGGATTTGGACATTCTGGCTCTCTTTAGAGCTGAAGATCCAATTCTGCCCTCAGTGTTATCTGAGGAGCTACCCCAAGCCACACGCTTTGAACATCCTCCTTCGCTGCAAAGCTGACAGTTCTCAATTACACCCAGGCCAGTTGTTCTTGGCTCTCTGTCCCTCACCACAGACCTGTGCTCTCCATGGCCAGGCTTGTCAGCATGCACACAAACCAAACTCGGGAAAGATGGGACAAATAAAAGCCTTACTGGACACTGAATGGAATGAGAAAGACAAAAGCTCCCGGGAAAGGCAAGGAGACAGCTCTGGGGAAGGAGGAGGTCACCTGGGCCATTTCCAGGGGAGGAAAAGGACACAGAGCCTCAGGGTCTCGCTCTTGGAAGTTTTAAAGTTTGTAAGTTAAATGGGACAAGGGGTAAAGCTTTTCAACTACAAGAGGGGAGATTTAGCTTAGATACAAGGAAGCAGTTTTCTGATGTGTGGTACAGCTGTGGCTGCCCCACCCCTGGAAGTGTCCAAGGCCAGGGTGACAGGGCTTGGAGCAACCTGGGATGGTGGAAGACATCCCCACTCACTGCAGGAGGGCTGGACCAGAAGAATTTTGAAGGTCCCTTCCAACTCAAACTATTCAGTGGCTCCAAGATGCAGCAAATTTCAGGCTGCAGCCTTCGACCATCAGAAGGATGGAGATCATTTGCTCGTAGCAAAAGAAAGCTCACACCACCTGACACCTGCCCAGGGGATAAGTACACACCTGGATAATAGATTTAAGGCTTCTTAAAACACAATTACTTTCCTAATGATACACCAGAGGCCAGAACCCACAGGCTGAGCAAGCCATGAGCGGCACAGCAGCTAATTCAGAGAGAGCCTCTCTTGATTTGCACAGCCCACATTACCCAGACATCAGACTGAACGGACATCGGAGCCTTTCTAATTTTATAGTCCACAGAGACAAGGCAGGAACGGCTGATGGAAGAGCAGCAAGGCCTCTCTGCCCACACACACCACTGCTGCTGGCTCCACAACTGCAGAACTGCTGCTACATTTTTTTTTAAAGAACTCTTTTTTTTTTTAATGGAGTCAGCTGAAGAGAAAATGAAGAGCTCGGCATTTTAAACCAAAGCATTTCAAAATGTTCGTTTATCTTTCAGCTTCAAAAGAAGAGAAATAAAGTGAAACAAAATCTCAGTCATTTCCTCATAAGTTTTCCCTCTCTGCCTTCCACAAAGTGTGCTGAGCACCACTTGATCACTTTTTCTTTTCTTTCCCCTTTGGCTTACAAGATTCCACCACAGAAGCTGACACAAAACAGTCCCAGATTCCCATTTTTTCATCTTTTCCCAATCCTACCTTTCAATTAAAGAGCATTTAGAAGGCAGAGTAGCCAAAGGAGCAGAAAGTCACTGCATCCAACATAAAAAGGATGGGAAACACAGCACCGAACAAGCAATGGCATAACCGAGAAAGGGCTACAAGAAAAGTTTAAAAGCAAACTTTTCCCACAGAGATCTGCTTAAAGAAACAAACGGAAAGCTGTTTTTTTCATAAGGGGAACAAAATCCCGGGCAAACGAGCCATGAGGCAGCACGAGTGTCCAACTCTCCGAGCTGCGAGGAAGAGCCAGAACTCGGGAGCTGAGCAGAACAAACCCGGCCGCTCCGCTCCGCTGCGGGGCTTCACTGCCACCTCGCACAGCCCCGGTGGGGCGGCGAGAGGCGGCCCGGGCGCGGGTCCGGGAAACACCCCCGGGAAGGGCCGGAGCGGGCCCGGCGGGGGGAGCGGGGAGCCGAACCCCGGCGGGAAGCCCCAGGCGGGCTCGGGGCCGCTCCCGATGGGGCGGAGAGGCCGAACAAAGCCGCGGGCACTCGCTCCGCGGGGCTCCCAGGCGCGTCCCTGCGCCAGCCCC
>VZRZ01004920.1:229919-241999 GCA_013398175.1 Climacteris rufus
GGTCGGGGGCAGCAATTCCGCAGCCTC
Source organism: Climacteris rufus (assembly GCA_013398175.1). Taxonomy (NCBI): domain Eukaryota; kingdom Metazoa; phylum Chordata; class Aves; order Passeriformes; family Climacteridae; genus Climacteris; species Climacteris rufus. The sequence goes on from VZRZ01004920.1 coordinate 229,947, forward strand.
TCTGACCACTCCACTTCGCTGCTGCCCTTCCACAGCCCCAGCGACTTCCCCGGGGTTTTACACAAAGCTCAGTGCCCGGGGCCAGCCCCACACCCTGCCCGAGGCCTGGGAGCACCCAGCAGCGCTGTCTCCTTCCTGCCAGCGTTTTGCATATTGAAACCTCTTCTGGAGCTGCACCTGAACCTTCAGCCGGGGCTGCAGCGCCCTGTCCGTGCAGGATGCTGGGGAGGCTCAGCACCGGGGCTGCCTCCCTCCCTCCCTCCCTCCCCAAAAGGTGCCCAAATAAGGCCTCAGTGCTCCAGCCTGGCCCTGCATTACTTCATCCCTTGCATATGCAACACACCTATTTATACATTTTCATGGGATGTTTGCCATTCTCGAGCCCCGGGGTGTTATCCCTCCTGTGGAGTGAGTGCTGCAGTCCCCCCGGGCTTGTTTTCCTCTCAGCCCTTCACCCTCCCCGTCCTGGAACGTGCATTTGCACACTCCCACCCTCCTCTGCAGCACCTTCCTACAGACCTTTCCTCCAATTTATGCTTTCCATCCCAAGCCTCCTGCAATGCCTGTGTGCCTCTCAGCTCCCCTTCCCCTCCAGATTCTATGGGCAGACAAACTGTGTCTGTCTCTGTATCTGACTCTGTTCTCCCCACCATTTATGGAATATTTCGTTTCCCCAGCTCTGGAAAACTCTTTCCAGTTCATCCCAGTAACTAATAACAGCCATTCTTTGAACATCCTGTCACAGGAGGTTCTATGGTTACAACTTACCTTGAGAAATGTTGGATGTCATTCCTCCCATCTCTCCTAAATGCTCACAGGTACTGCATTCATTTCTGTATTTGCCTGTGCCTCATCCTCTTTCCCAAGGAGAGGGGGTGCTTGTCCTCTCTCCACCTTTCCAGGAGTCACCCTATCTCTGCATGGACTCAAAAGCCTTTGCAGACATTCCCTGTGCACCCTCGAAGGAATTGCAGCCCTAATTTACCTGGGCTGTCCTTGCTCTTTTCTCCTCTCCTGCAGCCCATGATCTTCCCCTGCCATCACTGGGGTCAACACTTGCTTTCCTGGTGGCACCTCCTCTGTTTAGTGATGGCCAGAGGAGTTGGAAAGAGAGCAACAAGTCCCTTGGAGGGATCACAGCAGCTTTTCCTTGCCCTGAGCACAAGGAGGTGTCACTGGTGCACGTGTGGATGGGATCAGTGTGCCCCCTGCACCCCCTGCAAGCAGTACCTTCACTTGCATCTCTCTGCAAACTCTGTTCAGCTGCCCTGGGCCAACATCACGGATCTCTGTGGGCCTTGGGACAGCACCAGGAGTGAGGACAAGGTCCTGCTGGGTGGGACAGCAGTGGGAGCAGCCCCAGCAGCACCTGGGGAGCTCGGGGGCCCAGCAAGGCTGGGGTGCTGCTGTGCTGTGTAACAGAGCTCTGGTCCAGCAGTGCCATCCCAGCTTCCCATGGGGCAGGGAAATCCCAGGAGCCTCAGCCTTGCAGCCAGACTGGCCCCAGCAGCCAGCACCCACCTCGGGAGGCAGCTTCAGACAGCTTTGATTCTGGGAGGCAGCTGGGATTAGGTCCTTTTTAGGAATATTTCAATCCATAGCTCTTCTCCCAGAGGCAGCTGAAGTTATCCAGAGCTCCTGCAGGATGTGTCTGTGCACCCTTCCTCTGGCTGGAGCTGGGCCACATCCATGGAGAAACACACACAGGGCACATCCATCCCTGCTCCCACATCCCATCAGTGCTCCCACATCCCATCCCTGCTCCCACATCCCATCCCTGCTCCCACATCCCATCCCTGCTCCCACATCCCATCCCTGCTCCCACATCCCTCCCATGCTCCCACATCCCATCCCTGCTCCCACATCCCTGGGGCAGGAGTGCCCTGGGATCCCTGGCCACAGCATTCCTGCCAGGAAGGCTCCAAGCCCCCCAGCTTGGTGAAAGCAGCTCTTTACCCCTGTGTAAAATAAACCCCTCCCAACTCACACACAGCAGCAATTTGAGTTGCTGCCCATGGACCCCTGTCCTGAGCCTGGCCCTGGGGAAGCTGCAGCCCAGCCCAGCCAATGTGCCCTGTGCTCTCAGGGCATGAACTGTCTCATGTTCACTTTGACCTCCTCTCTCACTGCCCTGCCCTCACAGGCAGCAACAGCAGCTGCTCCCACACCCTCACTACAGCTCTTTGGGACCACTCTGCACTTTCTCCAGGTGAATTCAAAAAGGGAATTTGGCCCAAACCCCACTGTGGCTCTGGGCTGCAGTTTGGGGTGCAGAGTACCTGCAGATATCCCCATGAGCCAGCAGAGAACAGCCAGCCCAGTGCTGCTGAACTGCTGAACCAGAGGGGTGAAATGCAGTGCCTGCAGCAGGCTGGGAGCAGCATTCCATAAACCACTGCTCCAAGCACCCCCCTGAAATGTGTCCCTGACTTAGGAAGAGCTCCAGGAGGCTTCCCAGTGCCACCCCTACAGCAGGTCTGTGAGGGAGCTCCTGCAGGTTGGGCAACTCCCATTCACCTGGGGCATCCAGAGGAGCTGTAGGAAGGCACAGGATGTAGCTGTCACCACAGGAATTCTCTTTATCCCTAGTATTCTCTTTATCCTCCTATAAAATCCTATTTCCAGGTGTTTTGCTTACAAAAAGAGAAGCTGTTAAGAGTAAAGAAGCCCTTCAATTCACAGCTTGGCTGTGCAGGGGGAGAGCTGGACCAGCAGCCCAAGTGCCCCAGCTGGGGGGTGATCTCTCCACCTTTCAGCTTCAGTGCCATCCCTGAGCTCAACCAGCATCTTCCCTGGAAAATTCAGTTGGATAAATAAATGCACATCAGGCTCAGGAGGACAAAGTCTCTGGCAAAAGCACACCTGGCACCTCAGCCATAGCCATGGAGTAAGAGCTCTCTCAGGAGAGCCCTGCATCCTGCACTGGGAGCTCCTGGGCTTCCAAGAGACAGAGTGGGAGCAAGGACAGCCCACCACACTCCTGGGGCTTTAGCTTTGGGTGTGCCCAAGGATTCACCCCCTAATCCAGGCCCACCATCCCTGCCCTCAGGGGCTGTGCAGGGCACGGCAGTGTGGGAGCTGAGGAACAACTCCTGCAGAGGTTCTGGTGGCTCTGGCACAGCCTGGCAGTGCTGCTGTGCTGGGCAAAGGTGGAGACCCTCAGCCATCCTGGGGGACGAGCAGGTTTCAGTCTCCTTAGCATCCCCTGCCCTCAGATCAGCTCCTCTGGACATCAAGGAAGGAACAACAGGGCTTCTGTGCCACTGAGCAGAATCCTGTGTCTCTGGCTAAACCAGAGGTTTAGGAACTGAAGTAAATCCCTTCCAGATTAAATTGGTGTAATGTCTAAAGGCTGAGCACTGCCAGGGAGGGCAGCTGTGTGTTGGACAGGGGGAAGCTCCAGCAGGACCTTTGTCATTCACTGCCCTGAAAGCCCTGGCAGGGCTGGTGGCTTTGCAGAGGATCTCAGGGCAGCTGGGGACCAGGCTCAGCAAGGACAGATGTCTGAGCTGGCATCTGGGAGAGGCTGTAGAGCCCTTCGAGCTGGGATTCCAGTCCTGTGTCCAGCTGGGACTGGGCACAGCCCGGGCAGACCTCCTGATCTTCTGGCAGGGAAAGTCCTCTCCATACCCTGGAGGTGCCTGTGCTTTCTGCTGAGGGCCTCCAGAGGCTGAGGGATGAGGTGCTCTTCGTGCAGCAGGAGGCTGAGCCCCCCTTCTGAGCTCTGAGAGGAGCTTTGTGGGAGGCAAAGACCTTGGCAGGTCTGCACAGGGTGTCCCATGCCTTGTGCAAAATGGTCAGGACAGCTTTGCCCTGGCAGGGAGCTGATGTGCAGAAGTGGGGTGAGAGAGAGGGAGGCCAGACAGCTCCCCATGTCCCTGAAATCTCCATGCAGAGGCACGAGGGTCCCCATGCTGCACCCAAGGGTGCTGAGCTGCTCAGGCTGAGCCCAGAGCCAGCTCCTGGTGGGTACCCAGCCATGGCTCAGGGAAGGGCTGAGAGCCCTGGTGTAGGGCAGGGGAGCCTTGGAGGGGTGGAAAGAAGCTCTGCAGGTGCTCAGCTCCCCTGGAAGTCACCCTCCCCTTTTGCACAGGGTGATGGTTGGTGTGGAGGCACCCAGGGACCTCTGGTACAAACAAACACCCCATGGGTGGGGGTTTAGAAACAAGAGCTCTTGTTGAAACAATCAGAACTGACGTCTGCCCCTCTCCCAGCTGGAAGAGGAGGGGAATCCTGGTTCCTGGCTTGTTTCTTATTTCTGTCTCAGCTCTCTAAGCTTTGGAAACCAGCTCACACACGTTGGTGTTTGAGGACACTTGAATTTAGGAGGTGGCTCAGATGCAGGAGCTGTGCAGCTCGCAGCTTTTGGCACTGCTGCACTGTGTGGGTTTGGGTTTGGGTTTAGCAGGAGCACACCTGGAGCTGCTGCACCCACACTGCACCGAGGTGCTCTGCAAAAAACACAGCACAATGCTGTGGCTGGCTCCCAGCCTGAGTCACTGGGAAGCACAGCCACAGCAGTGCAGCAACACTGCTCCAGAAGAGAAATTTGGGAGGAAAACCACATTTCAGTCAATTGAAAGAAATGTACCTTGAATTATTTTATTTGGGATAGTCTGGGTTTATTCCTGACAATAGCTCTGGAAGCAGGAGTTTGTGACAGAGTCTTTGAAGACCAACAAGTAGAGAGAGGTGAATCAAATCCCCACTGCAAACATCCACAGGTTACTGGTAATTCACAGCAAGTTGGAGAAACCTTGTACAAAACCACAACCTGAAAAAACTGTCATAAATACCTGCTGAGTCTGCCTGCCCAAAGCATGGCTGTGTGCTCTTCCCCAGCTGCTCCCAGGCCACATCTCCCCTGGGACTCAATGGCAAAGAGCTCTTCTTGGCCTCAAAGGACTGGGGATAAGCCCAGGATTCCCACTGCAGCAGCCCAAACTGTCTTTTCCAGTGTGTGTTGCTCAATATTCATCAGTTGCTGCTTTGGGCTTTCTAGATAATGACTGACCACGGTGATGTGTCCCCAGGGGCAAGCAGCAGAAGAGCTCTGAGGACAAGGTGTCACCACCAGAGCTGAAACAATCCAGAGGTTATTTCTTCAATGGCTGGCACAGCTGAGCAGTCTTTGAGACGAGCCCAAACACACCTGCAGGGCAGAAATCTCATGCAGGTGCCAAAGGTGAGCTCAGGGATGAGCTCAGAAGAGCAACAGCTCAGGAACAAGTCCAAAAACTGTTTTCCAGAAGATGTGGTCATGTAGGAGCTGGAGAAGGCAGAGTTCTGACAGAGCACATTTGGGGGAGCAGGAGCCACAAACTGTCTCAGGTGCAGGCATCCAGCCCTGCCTCTGCTCTGCACACAAGAACAGCAAAGAGCTGCTGACTGTGGGCCTGGGAGGCAGTGAGACATGAGGTGATGTGTTCTGCAGGGGCAGTGACCCAGGGATTGTTTCATCCTCCTGTTTATATCCTGCAGCTTTTGATGCCATCCCACAACTCCTTAATGACAAGTATCCCAAATGAGAATGTGAGCAACAAAGCATCTTGCAGTTATTGGGAGGAGGCTCAGTTCCTTGCCCTTCCTTATTCACGGAGCATCAGGAAAAAGTGAAGTCTCTGGAAAACACAGACCACATTGCCTGGGCTGCCATCCCTCTACTTGGACCAGGACAGAGCCAGTGCAAGGCTGAGAAAAGGCCCTGAGCCCAGCCTGCTGTAACATACTCCTCCTGAGCACAGAATGTCGCAAATCCCGAGAGCAGGGCTTGGTCTCTGCAGTAAATCCCTACTGGAGGTTGACTTTGGCCACAACCTGCTTGCAGCCCATCCTGGAGTACTGCTTGTCCCCTGTAGTGTAGTAACTGAGCTGATTTGCTAAATTTTCAATGTGCTTCTGGTCAGGATAGAGCCCTTCCCTCCTCATCTGCTCCAGGAAGCAGTTGATGACGTGAGACTTCTCCAGAAGCACAAATGGGATGATGTCTGCAGCCTTCCAGAGAGGGTGGGCACTGAGCAGGACTGGCTGGATGATGCTCAGCAGCTCTTCAGCTCCCCGTTGCTGATGCAGGAGCTCAGCAGAAGCATTCTGGATAACAAACTTGGTTATTTCACCACCTCCTATGTTGCTAATTAAAATGTAGATGGCATTGAGGAACTCGTTGGTTTGATTGGGTTCGAAGAACCGGCTGAGAGTATCCAGCAGGACTGGGGACATGAGCTCAACCTCATCCAGAATAAACACTGGGGTCTTCTCCTCTATTTCAGCTCTTGTGACCATGTCAGAAATCTTCTTAGACAGATCTATTTCACAGGTCAGAGGAGCCACCCCGCTGGGGCAGTGATGCATAACGAAGTACTGGAGCACAAAGTCATTGTCCATGACAGAACGAAAATGTTTGGCCAGCAACCAGCCAACGTGGCTCTTCCCAACTCCTGCTGGGCCATTCAGGGAGATCACCAGAGGCTTGTTGTGGATGTGGGTAGCCAGGTAGTCTTTCAGTAATTCCACAATACTTTCCACAGCAACCTTCTGCCCAAATACTTCCCGGTGCATCGTTTTCTCCAAACCATCCAGGTCGTATTTCTGGAGGTTATCATCCAGGTTCTCTATTGCATTGAGGATCTGGAAGAAGATAATGGCAATGAGCAGGAGGAGGCAGCGCTTTGCCTTGCTTTTCTCCTCTGCTGGGAGGTATTTTTTTGTTTTATCTGGGTAGAGGACCATCCTGGATTTCCTTCGGCTCTTTTTCCGCCGGCATCTTTTCACAGCGTGCTGCTCCGTGGACGTGTCAAAGGTGAAATACTGGGAACTCTCAAAGCCAGACTGATTAAAGAAGGACATGGAAGGGCCATAGAGGCCAGTCCTGCTCAGGGAGAGCTGCCTTTGCAGCAGCCTCGTGTGGACAAACTCTGCAGGCTTCTCCCGAGGGAGCTCTAAGTGCAGGCGGCTCTTCTTCAGCCCCCGGTACCGCCGGCGCAGGCGGATGATGGCCCGCAGGGGAGAGGAGATAGAAGTGATTTTCTTGGAAGCACCAGGGATTACAGTCTGTGGTGCTTCCTCTGTGTCACTCTCGGAGCAAGACACCTCTTCTTTTGCATCACTGTCAGCACAGGGCATTTCCACTTCCCCATCGCTGTCAGTGCCAGGAATCTCCCCTTCCCCATCACTGCCAGGGTCAGGAATCTGCTCTTCCCCATCACTGCCATGGTCAGGAATCTCCCCTTCCCTGTCACTGCCAGGGTCAGAAATCTCCTCTTCCCCATCCCTATTTGGGTCAGGAATCTCCCCTTCCCTGTCACTGCCAGTGCCCAGTGTCTCTCCTTCCACGCTGCCCTCAGTGAAGACAATTTCTGGGTCACAAGAAGCCTCTTCTTCCACGCTGTTCCCAGCACAGGACACCTCTCCTGCATCGCTCTCTGCTCTGGATGCTCCTCCTATGGAATCACTCTCCACACAGGGCACATCCCCTCCCAGATCCCTGAGGACACTTCTTCCATCCACCTCAGTGCAGGGCAGCTCTTCATCCATTTCGTCTGCTTCTTACAGCCCATTCACATCATCTTCTTTCTGAAAAGGAATGATGTAAAATCAGTATTTATAACATCAGGAAGTGACCAGTAACAGTGAAATTAGAGAGTTATCCCACTCTGTGATGGGCAGAAGCCTGCAGCAATCAGCCCTGGCAAGGTGGCAGAGACTTTCAGACCTGAGCTAACTTTCTGGAAGATGGGCCAGATGTGCAAAATTACAGATGAAATTCAGTGTAAGTAAGTGCAAATTGTATAACACAAATCCAACCCTGCCTTCAGAGCTGGCTGAGGCCAAAGCCAGAGGCTCTGCTGGGAGCAAGAGGCAGGACAGCAGGACAGACTGATCTGTGCTCTGAACCTCTTTCCCTCCACCTGCTAAGTTTAAGGAAGACACAAAGCCCCACCTCTGTGCCAGCACATGCACCCAGGCACGTACACACCCTGTGAGACAGTCACTGCAACACCCACGGACACCCCTGGGCTGGGGGAGTTGCTGGCTGTGGTGGCACAGCATCTCCCGGGGCAGGACCTGTCCTGGCTGTGCCCACGGGTGTGCCAGGCAGGGAGGTGGGCTGAGAGCTGCCCCTGCATGGGGAGGGCTCAGAGGGGCTGCAGAGAACTGAGCCTGCCAGCAGCACCTGGCTGTGGGGACAGGAGTGGGGCTGCACCCTCCCTGCCACCCCCAGGGTCCTTCCTGTGCCCACACACAGCCCTGGGGAGGGACACAGGGGCTGCCACAGGAGCCCTGGAGAGCTCAGGGACATGACCATCCTGGGATAACCATCTGAATCAACAAACCTCACGTGGCCATGCTCCAGCAGAGGGATGCAAACAAGAGGTATGGACACAGCAGGGAAGAAGGCCCTGGGGGAACACAGCTCTGCAGGCCTGGATGCAGCCACACCAGACCTCCCCTCCATGTGCTGCCACACCAGGGATGGCTCCCACCCTGCCTGCCACAAAGCCACTGCTGGCAGAAGCTGTGTCACGGTAGGAGGGCATTTGTCCAACACCTCTGGGCTGCAGCAGTGCTGACACAGGGGACAGTTTGCTGCTGTGACACCGCCAGCCCCAGAGCAGGGAGCCGGCACGTGAGGAAAAGCCGCTTGCATCAGCCCTGAAAAATCAACCCTGGGCCTTGCCAAAAGCACCACGACTCTGGAGAGAACAAGGAGGTCTGGAAGTTTGTTATTAACTCGCCCCAGCTCAGCAGGAAGTCACCAACCTGCACGAAGTCACGCTCTGCACAAGGTTTTACTTCCCCTGCTGATGCTGTGGCCGTGGCACCACCGAGGCCGAGGGCAGCCCGGGGCTGTGAGGGGGCCACGGGCACTGGAACTGCTCCCACCTCCTCCTCGCCTCGCCCCACACCCTCCTGGCTCCTCTGGAACACCAGGACACGCCAGCAAAGCTCTGCCCCTGCTCCAGGGACAAGCTGATGTCAGGACTGGCCCTCACGGCTCATGGCTGGACCTGCCGCTGCAATGCAGCAATTAACCCCGAGTGCTAATTGCTGACCTAATTCCTGACCCTGTGCAGGGCTTGGTGTGCAAAGGCAAAACCAGCCAGACGAGATCCCACAAGGAGGCCCTGAGGTGGCACCAGGAAGGGCTGGATGCCACCAGCACCCAGGATGCCACCCAAGGGATGCCACCGGGAGCCCTGGGCTGTCCCCACGCCACCCTGGTGTCACACCCGTGCTGCTCTCCACCCTGCACACTTTGCACTGCTCACACAGTGCCTGGAAGTCCCCAAAGGGACAATTGTGCCAGAGGCAGTGGGGAGCAGCCCCTGCAGCTCAGAGCCACCCAGCCCATGGTCCCAAGGGGCAGGGGCAGCACAGAGCCCAGCCGGGATGGGAGAAGCCTTCAGGCCCTGACACACATCAGCACAAACACGGGGTGAGGCTGGCTCAGCCCCAAGCCCATGCAGCTGTAGAGGGGGCTGCTTAAATGCCAGGGGGGAGGCCATGAGAATTTACAGGAAAAGTTTTAGGGAGCAGAAGGATCACAGAATCATGGAATAGCGTGGGTTGGGTGGAACCTTTAAAGCTCATCCCACCCCACCCCTGCCATGGGCAGGGACACCTTCCACAGTCCCAGGGTGCTCCAAGCCCCATCCAACCTGGCCTTTGGACACTTCCAGGGATGCAGGGGCAGCCACAGCTTCTCTGTGCCAGGGCCTCCCCACCCTCATTGTAAACAACTTCCTTATATCTAATCTAAATCTACTTTCTTTTCATTTAAAACCATCACCCCTTGTCCTGTTTTAACAGGCACTGCTAAAAATGTCCCCATTTTCTCAGGCTCCCTTTCAGCACTGGGAGGCTGCTCCTGGCAGGAAAACACGGGACACACGACACTCCACCAGCACACAGCCTGGTGCTGCCCCAGCTGAAGCATGAAGTGATCTGACTGCTCACAGCCCAGGGCCAACTCTCCCACTCCCACGTCCATGCAGAGAGACCAAAGCCCCGACAAATCCCATGGGAAAAGATGAGGGCTGAATACATCAGCTGGGAGATGCTCAGGAGTCTCTTTCCCAAAAGCCAAGAGCCCAAACAGCACATCCATCCCACCAGCGTGGGACGCCCAACCCTCCAGATGAGCCAAGCAAGGCAGGGTGGAAGGACAAAATCCCATCTTGAGCAAGGAATCTGCCCAGTCACGAATATAAAAACCCTGTTAATACTGTGACTCAGTCCCTAATACCTGCTGGTATTTACACAGCACTGGAAGTTTCTAAGAGCAGCCCCTGCACACTCAGTGTCAGGTCAGGGACGGGCAGGAGGCTGTGCCTGCCTGCAATGATGCATTTTTGGCAGCTTAATTTAATATTTGGTGAAAAAGATAGGAAAGACAACCCAGGAATTCGGTCTGCAGCACCCCAGTGCTCGTGTAAACACTGTTAATCACTGCTCTGTGCCAAGCCCGGACACTCGGAGACATTCCTGCTTTAGCTCTTGCATTCGTGTGTCACCCTGCTGCTCCAAAGAGGTTTCCACAACAGAGGAGCCTGTGTGGGCAGCCAGAGGCAGCCGGGGAGAGGGGAGCGGGATGGGGACGGCGCCCGGCAGGCGGAAAAGCCCCCGGCTGGCAGGAGGTGCCAGCACAGAACCGTGTCCCCGGTCAAAGGGCCCCGGCTGGGGAGGCTGCACCCCAACCTCTGCCTCTCTGGGTGAGCAAAGCTGCTGGGAAAAGGGAACAGCTGCAAAATCCTACAGATTTTGACCCTCGTGCCCGCAGCTGGAAGCCAAACCCCCCATCCAAAAGGCAGCATTTCCAAGGGGAAGGCGGAACGGAGCAGCCCCTGCAGTGGGAGCCGCAGAGCCAAGGGGTCGGCGGCTGGGAGGAGAAATCCGGACTGCACGGCCCCGGCACCCCGAACTGCGGCTTCCCGGGGGCCCCGCTCGGGGACAGGCTGAGAACGCGGTTTGAGTCACGGCCGGAGCCCGGGGAGCAGCGCCCGCCCTCCCCGAGAACGCGGCTCAGGGGACAGCGGGGACAGCCAGCGGCCCCCGACAGCCCGTCCGCCACCAGAGCCCCCAGCCCTGCCCCAGCCCTCCCCCAGCCCCAAATTGTGCCAAGCCCCAAAGCCAACACCGACGGCAGGGACAGCGAGCGGGCGGGAGGAGCCTGAAGCATCCCAAAGCACCGGCAGCAGGAGCATCCCTGCGAGGCTGAGGAGGCTTTTGGTGGGGACGAGCGGGAGGCGGCGGGGATGAAGCTGGAAGCAGCCGAGGGGTGCCCTGGTGAGCGCCGAGGGCCGGCGAGCAGGACGGGGGAGGCGATCCCGGCGCAGTTACCCGCGGTGTCCCCTCGGCGCCGGCCACCGGCGCTTCCCCGCGGCTTCGGACGGGCCGGCAGCGCCTCTGCCCCGCTCTCACCCGCACACACCCCGGCCCCGGAGAGGAAATGGTGGGAGGAGTGGCCCTGGGCGGCACTTCCTTCTCGCCGTGCCCTGGGCTGGCCGCTGCCGGCCGCTTCCCCCGGAGCCTCCCCGGCCGCTGCCGTCACTGCCCCGGCCCCGGGCGAGCGGCCCCGGCGGGACGGGCAGCGCTGAGCTCAGCGGGCGGCCTGGGGAGCCGGGCTCCGGGCACAACGCCCCCGCCTCGGCCGGCTGGCTTTGGTCACTGCCCGGAACCCTCACCCCAAAGGGCACGGCAGTGACGCCGGCAGGAAGGGTTAATTGGGGCTGACGCGGTGCTTGGGTGCTTCCCCTTGCCAACAGGGGAAACAGAGAGAAAATAGAGCGAATCTGGGGGGAAAGAGTGAGACCGTGAAAAATAATGAGTCTGGAAAAAAAAATAGAGAGTCCTCAGTGTTTGGTTTGTGTATCCCTGGGCAGGTCCTGCACGGCAGCCGCTCCTGCTCTGCTGCCCCCGGCCCTCCCGAAGCTCTTGGGCACTCTGCAGCTCTGGCCCTGCAGCACAGGGACAGGGGGACAGACAGGGAGAGGGGCACAGCCAGGGACATGGGCACAGCTAGGGACATGGGGACATGGGGACATGGGCACAGC
>VZRZ01004920.1:245117-259788 GCA_013398175.1 Climacteris rufus
AGGCTGTGGGTGTAGGGGGGCTGTGGGTGCAGGGGCTGTGGGTGCAGGGGCTGTGGGTGCCGTGGCCGTGCCTTGGGCAGTGAGTTGGGGCCGTACCCTGCACTGGGCAGGATGGGGGCTGTGTGTGCATTCAGGGGGCTCTGACAGGGCAGGGCGGGTTCCCCCTGCCCCAGCCCCTTCCCGCCGCCCTGTCCCGTGTCCCTGAGGAGCCCAGGCCGCCCCGGCCGGGCCCCGCCGGAGGAAACGGGCGCGGGGCCAGGCCGGGCCGAGGCCGCGGTGCCACGGCCCTTCCTGCGGCCAGGAATGCAAATCCTGCACAAACACGGCCTCTCCCTCACGGGGAGGGGGCACAAAGCCCGGGGACAGGGAGAGGGTGGCCCTGAGATGAGATTTTGGTACCAATCTCCGGCGTGGGCCCGCTGGTTTGGGCACCCCAGGTTTGGTGTCCCCCAAGGGGCACCACTGGAGCTCGGGCAGCCACGCGGCCTCGGGCTGCTGGGCACCAACTTACACAACAATTTTAGGGTTTTCTCTTCATTTTTTGGCATGTTGCCCATTTAGCCAGAGTCCTTGCAGGGCTGAGGAGCAGCAGCTGCATCCCAGACACAGAAAAATGCCCCCAGGAAGCCAGAATTAGGTGAATGAGCCCTCCAGGGCCAGTGGGTCCCTTTGGGTGCCCAGAATGGGTTCAGAGTGAGCCCCAGCAGCTCCAGGATGGAGTGACCCATACCTGCAGCACTGGCCTTGCCCAGAGAAACCCTGCAAAAAAGAGGAAATCTGTCAAGAAAGAAACTAAAAGGAGCTGAGGAGGTTGTGGGCTTGGAGCCACTGGGAAAATGGATGTAGAGATCAAAAATACGGCCCATGGGTGTGAAGCCTGCAGCAGGCAGGGAGCCCCAAATCTAAAGGTGAGGCTGCAAGTGGACAAGGGCAAATGGGGCTGGGGTGGGGACACAGAGCCCCCTGAGGAGTCCCATGGGCCCTGACCTCAGAGCCAGCCCCTCCTGCAGCCCCAAAAAGGGAATAATAAAAGAACATCATAAAATAATCTGATCCATGATGGGCAGGTCCCACACAGGTGAGGTCAGCATTCCCTGGCAGAGGAGCAGGACCCAGCCTTGCAGGGTCATTCCCAGACCCAAAGGTCTTTTTTCCAAGCATGGAGCTGCCCTTTTGCAGCGTGACCCTGTGGCTCCACGGCCACATTAGCTCTGGACTGGGCTGGTGGGTGGGTTTTTTTCCTTTTACATCACCCAGCTTCTGTTGATCTGCCCTGAATTGCTGCTGCTGCTTCCCCAGGGTCCCCCTGCACCCTCAGCTCTCCTGAATCCTAAATCCAGTGTAAATCCAGCAATTCCCTGGATGCAATCCTGGGGTCATCCAGCCAGACCCCTCACACTTTATCATCTTAGCAAAAATTTCCAGCCTTGTAAGCAGCTTTAACACATCCTAAATAACCCAAACAGTTTATCCATGGGCCGGGGAATGTCCCCCGCATCCTGCCTGGGTTATCATGACCCTTCCAAACAATTTATAAATAGCCCAAGGTAAATGAGGGGAGTGCTCTGTGCAAGAGGATTTTTCTCTAATTTCTTCTCTTGGAGCCATTCAAAGGGCACCAGGTCAGATGAGCACTCTTAAAACTCAGATCTGCTGCTTCTTTCTCCTCCAGCTGAGCTCCCTCCCCACCTCACTAAAACAATAAAATAGAGGTCAAAGCTAAGAAAAATGGATTTGGCAGGTTCAGCCCCTCACATGTGGGGCCACAGGGAGGTGACAGCCGTGCCATGGGGCACCATCTGGGCCCAGCACTGGGGTGGCACTGGGAGAGGGCAGGGACGAGCACTGCTGCACCTGGGAAGCTGTGGGCTCACACTGCTTTGGGAAACAGAAGTGGTACTTGGGGAAAAAAATGGAAACTTTGGGAAATAATATGGAAAATATGGAGAGCAGTGAGTGCCTGCAGTGCTCCTCCTGTCACCAGCAGTGTCCCCCACCAGCAGCCCCCAGTGCCATCGATGTCACCTCATTTCACAAGTGGTGACAGGAGAAAATCACTGTGATACCTTCCCAAGGGTTCACAGGAGGGTTTGCATCGTGCACCAAGGGCCTCTGTAAAACACCCCCAAGGAACTGGAGCCATTCCCAAGCATCTCAGGAGCAAAGTGTCCATGGCCAGGTTGGAAGAGCTTGGAGCAACCTGGTCTAGTGGGCGGTGTCCCTGCCCAAGGCTTTAAAGTCCCTTCCAACCCAGGCCATTCTATGAGGCTGTGATTTTATGTGCATTTTTGAGCTATAAATACATTTTTCTTTCTTTCCTCTAGAATGGGAGTGATTTGCAAAGGCGACAGGGACAGGGATTGCCTTGGCCAGCAGACACAGCTCCAGCCTGGAGCAACAGCAAATGGCACGGGGAGGAGCACAAAGCCTGTTTTTTTACCCAACTTCCTCTGTTCACTTTAAAAAAATAACATTTCCAGCTTGTTTCAATTAACTTTAAGACTTTTATATTCCATGAAAGCTGAAGCACTCATTAAACCAGAGTTTTTCCTGTTGTAACACTTTGGAATAACCACAGCACAGCTCAGCTGGTGGCTCTGGCTCAGCCAGCAGGGACCTCCCATGGGGAGAGAGGTGACTCCAGGTCCCCTCAGTGGTGGCATTGCTCATCCTCTGGCTCAGGACAGACAAACTCATCACAGACCACGGCTCCAGCCCTTGGGCAGCGTGAGGGAGCTGGCAAAAGTCAGGGTGGGAGTGATGCTCGTCCTGTGCCCTTCCACAGCCTGGCCATGGCTTTGGGGAGGTCTGGATGTGCCCCTGATCTCATCCTGGACTCTGGGAATGCTGCTGGGCTGGGCACAGCCAGGACACGCTCAGACCCCACAGCCCCTGCCCTGGGGGTGAGGAAGCAGGGCAGGAGCAGTAAATCCACCTGCACAGCACGTAAAGAAATCAATGTTTTTGCATCCCTAAGCAAAGCAGAGGCAGCCAAAGCCCTGAGTCACCTCTTGCCACATCCCTGCCCCCGGCAGCAGCTCTGAGTGCCTGGAGAGTGGGGCAGCCCTGTGCCAGCCCTGTGCCAGCCCTGCTGCATGGCTCTGAGTGCCTGGAGCATGGGGCAGCCCTGTGCCAGCCCTGCTCCACTCTGGCAGCTCCTGCTTTGATCTCCCTGGATCCAAAGGAGCCACAGCCGCCCCTGGAGCCATCCTGGGACAGATGGCTGGGAGACCTGAGCCCACTGAGCTCATAGACCCCACTGAGCCCACAGACCCCACTGAGCCCACTGAACCCACTGACCCCACCGACCCCACTGAGCCCATGGACCCCACAGACCCCACAGAGCCCACAGACCCCACAGACCCCACTGAACCCACAGACCCCACAGACCCCACTGAACCCACTGCCAGCCCCTCCCGAGCCTCCTGTGTGCTCAGGGGTCCCTCGTGAAGAAATAAAATATAATAAAAAAGAAAAAAAAAAGAAGAGAGAGAAGACAGAAGAGAGAAAAAGGAGAANAGGGGAAAAGAGAAAGGGGAAAAGAGAAAGGGGAAAAGAGAAAGGGGAAAAGAGAAAGGGGAAAAGAGAAAGGGGAAAAGAGAAAGGGGAAAAGAGAAAGGGGAAAAGAGAAAGGGGAAAAGAGAAAGGGGAAAAGAGAAAGGGGAAAAGAGAAAGGGGAAAAGAGAAAGGGGAAAAGAGAAAGGGGAAAAGAGAAAGGGGAAAAGAGAAAGGGGAAAAGAGAAAGGGGAAAAGAGAAAGGGGAAAAGAGAAAGGGGAAAAGAGAAAGGGGAAAAGAGAAAGGGGAAAAGAGAAAGGGGAAAAGAGAAAGGGGAAAAGAGAAAGGGGAAAAGAGAAAGGGGAAAAGAGAAAGGGGAAAAGAGAAAGGGGAAAAGAGAAAGGGGAAAAGAGAAAGGGGAAAAGAGAAAGGGGAAAAGAGAAAGGGGAAAAGAGAAAGGGAAAGGGGAAAAGGGAGAGGGAAGAGGGAGGATGGAAAAGGGAAAAGGGAAAAAGGGAAGGGAACACAGCCCTGGGGCTCTGTGCTGCAGCAGGTCAGAGAAGACATCAGTCTGCACAACCTGCTGATGTTTCCTTCCCTCCCACCCTGCAGGGCAGGTNAAGGGAGAGGGAAGAGGGAGGATGGAAAAGGGAAAAGGGAAAAAGGGAAGGGAACACAGCCCTGGGGCTCTGTGCTGCAGCAGGTCAGAGAAGACATCAGTCTGCACAACCTGCTGATGTTTCCTTCCCTCCCTGCAGGGCAGGTGAGTTGGGATGGAGCCCAGGCACGGCTGGGCTGCTGGGCTTTATTCAGTGGTGGGTGAGAGCCTGAGCAAGAGCTGAGCTGAGGGAATGTGAAGTCTCCAGGTGTTTTCTGCAAGGGAAAACCCACCAGGAGCTGCTGCAGGAGCTCTGAGCAGGCAGCAGGGCCCTGCCTGGGGCTAAACCAGCTGTGGTTCCAGTTGTGTCTCATATCCTGGGCATCCCATGCTGGGCACAGCAATGACAAGGCCACTGGTGTGTCCTGGACACCCACCCAACCTCAAACAACAAATCCAGCTGGCCCAGGGCTCCAGTGGGGCTCCTTGGGCATTCAGGCATGGATGGCCATCCTTCCCCTGCTGCTGCCATGGTGGGTTAGCTGCCCTTTGTAATTTTTGGCTTTACAGACTGGGGTTTATTCAGTTATTACCAGATCCTCTTTAGCACAAGGAACATTTTAACCCTCACAACAGGACACACCAGGTTCCCAGTGGCACACCCCTGCCAGCCTGGAGCACAGTGCCATGGGGGAACAAGAAATTGTGCTTTTACCCACAGTGTGCTTTTACCACACAACGTGCCCAAGGGGGAGAGAGGTGCTGCACCCTGCTGCCTGCAGCTGCAGGAGGGCTGTCCACAGGGACTTGGGAGCCTTCAGGCACTGTAAAACAAGGTTCAGTGTTAAACAGGGGTTGATTTCTATGTTCCACAAATCTCTCACACACCTGGGTGCAAGGCCAGCCTCACAATCTGCTCCCACGTTTACCTGTGGCCCTTGGTGGCTCAATTCCAGCTGCTGCAGCACCCACAGGCTGGGACTGAAGATTCAGCAGACTCCTTGGGCTGTGGAAACTCATTGTTTGCTTCACAGAAAACAAATTTTTAGTAAAAGCCAGATTTTCACAGCATATTCCTCCTGATGAGCAAAGCCCACGTGGAAAGCAGGACTGACAAAGCCTGAGCCCCATGGAGGAGAGGGGGAACACAATCCTGAAACTGCTCCACAGCTGGGTGAGGGGCACAGTGTTGGACCAGGAGCTCTGGGATTATCCCACCCAGCTGCCTCTGGCTCTCAGTGCTGCCAACAGCTCTGAAGCTCCCCAGGACAATGTGCCTGAGGGCAGCCCTGTGGTGCTGGGACACTGACAGGTACCTGTGCCACAGCAAAGCAATCCCACCAGGGCCTGGATAATCCCTTTATCCTCCAGGACTAACCAGCCTGCCCTGAAGAACTGCTACATCTCATCCATCTAAAGCATTCTTCATCCCACAATAAAATGATTCCACACAGTTTAAAGTCCTAAACAAGGGCATCCTGGAGTTGTTCCCCCGCCGTCAGCCAGACACAGCACCAAGATTTGCTTTTGGGCAGGGTCTCACTCATCCCACCCAGCTGTCAGACACTGCCTCAGCCACACACAGAGCCCCAGACAGCAGCTGCAGCCAACAGCCCCCTCCCAAAACCTCCTGGGGCTGCACATGGACACCCAAGCACAGGGAGATGGTGCCCAGCAGACTGGGGAGTTTCCTGCCTGCCCTTCCAGTGTGGGGAGGCTGGTGCCAGGAGGAGAGAAAAGAGTTGGCAGCACTGGAAAAAGGAGCCTGCTGTTATTTATTAACCAGTGAGGTGGGCCCAGGCACTCACATAGGGGAGGAAGGAATGTGGGGAGCAGACCCAGCCTTTGTGGGGGGCCCAGGCTGCTGCTGAGCTGCCTCCATGTGGAAAAGAACACTTGTTTGGGGAAGGGGGCACAGAGAACCCCCAGCAGGACAGAGCTGAGCACAGGCACAGGGGTGCCCAGGGGCAGCAGGGCCACTGCCAGGTCAGCTGCAGTTCTTGGGCAGGCGATAAACCCCCCCTGAGTAGATGAGCTGCTGGTCCCGGACCTTCTTCTGCAGGAACCCCTGCAGCTCCTGGATGTCGATCTCAGTGACCACAGGGCCTGTCATCACAAACATCTTGAGCATGCTGTGAATCCTCTCCAGGGACAGGCTCTCCAGGTTGGTCAGCATGGCCTGGATGTAGGTCCAGAACAGCTGCAGAGGGACACAGGTAACAGGGAATCACTCACACTGCACCATGAAGTAAATATCCCATATCCCAAATATCCCAAAAGCAAGGCAGGGCTGTAGCTGGCAGTGAGTGCTGCTCTCAGCCATGAGCCTGTGTGCTCTTTGAACAGGGAATGTCCAAGAACAGCAGCAAAGTGTTGGGACACACAGTCAGAAAGTGGGATCTGATGAGCAGCACACGCATGACCCTCAGTGGATGAACACCAGTACAGCAGAGCTGTGTGCACAGCACACACACACCGTGACTCACAGGCAGCAAAGGCACTGGAAATGTCCAGGAACCACAACAGAGAGAAGGCAGAGATCCAGCTCTAGTGCTGGGTAAGCCTTTTGGGCGGTCAGAAGAGCCAAAAAGTGTTGCTTGGGTGCATCCAAACAAACTATGACTGTTTTCAAATATGAAATCATGTCTCAGACTTTTTACTTTTTTTAAACTGAAAAAAACCCCACATTTGGAGATTTCCAAATGCTTCCCTGACTCAGCAGCTGGGCACTTGTCTGGAGGAAAGGCTATGATTCAGCACCAAGAGATTAACCAAGAAATACCCACTTCAAAACCCAAACCCTCATGCTGGACTCAGCCACTTGCAGTGGAAAATGCAAAGTGCAAACTGAACCCATCACCTGAACCAGATTCCCACACCCAAAAGCACGAGAAGTTTGCATCACCACAGGGACAGGTACCTGCAGCTCCTCCTCCTTCTGGTCAGCCTGAGAGGCCATGGCAGAGTCTCCCTCCTCGTCACTGTCAATGAGAACCACCTTCTCCCCCTGGTCCTTCTGCTCCTCCTCAATGACGGTGAAGGTGCCCTCGGGCTCCTCCCGCAGCACTCCCTGCTGCAGCCACAGCGTCATCTTCCTCTTCAGCGATGTCACGGGCACCTTGAGCACCTCACTGAGCTCTGCCAGCGTCCAGGTGCCTGCACAGACCACGGGCATCACGGGGGAAAGAGAACAGGACACTTCCCACACCCCAGCACGCCAGTGTTTGGTAGGAAGCTGGGGAGGGCAGGGAGGCACTGCCAGGAACAAGCATCTGCCCAAAAGCTGATGGGTGTGGGGCTGTGGCCCTGCTGGGTGCTGGAGCCCTGTGGTAGATCCAAGCCCATGTACCAGGCCTTGGTCCTGCTGCCAGAGCTCTCAGAGCCATGGAAGCACAGGCAGGGGTTCCACAGCACTCACTCTTGGTCTGGAAGTGCAGGATGATGGCAGCATGCACGGGGGACACGGACAGGGACAGCGTGCGATCGGCCAGCTCCACGTCCAGGCTCACCAGCCCCAGGTGGTACTTCCAGTTCAGGGTCCTCATGGCCTGGGAAAAGGGGGAAGCAGCTGCTCACAGCAGATCTCCCAGCAGGAGCTGGGTTACTGCAAACCCCACTGAAAGCAGCTGAAACGCAGAGAACTCTGTAAAACCCAAGGCAAATAACCAAGTCAGAACGGCACCGAGGCTTCTGAGGCGGCCTCACCTTTAATTTCTCATACTTCTTGGAATATGCTTCCATGGCTTCCTTGACCTGCTCTGGGAGCTCCAGCTTCTCCTCCTTCAGTGGTGGCCAGAACTCGCTGGACAGGATGACGGCCACGAGGCTGAAGGGCGGCCTCTCCTCCTCGGGGAGCTTCTCCTCCTCGTCCCGGATGTTGGCGTTGATGCGCCGCGAGTCGGCCATGTCCTGCAACAGCACAGCCTGAGCTGCCTCCTGCCCCCAGCCACGGCCAGACTGCAGGGAAGGAGAGCCTTCAGCAAGGTGAGCAGCGTGGGACACTGCAAAGGCACAGTCAGGAGTGCCTACTGAGAGCCTGCTGCATTCTGAGACATCTGTGGGATGTTAGAGAGGGGGCTGACAGCTCAACGCTGGCCTGCACTGGGGCCCTCCACACTTGTGTCCTTCCTAGGGTGCTCCAAGAGAGTCAAACTTCCAGAGGAGCTGGAGGAGCCCAGCTCTTCAATGCAGGATACTGCACTGCAGGAAGGGCAGGAGGGACAACAGCACCACAGCAATCATTCTCAGAGTGGATAATCCAACCCATGGGGCTTAAAAACCTGTCATGATTTAAATGCACTTCTGCTTGTCACAATCAGCCCCTCACTGGCATTCTGGGACCCCCATTTGCCTAAAAGACCCTTTTTGGGTCACTCCTCAAGTCCCTCCCGTTCCTCAATGGGTTCAAACACCCAGGACTTGAATTTAAAAAAATAAAAGGAAGTTACTTTTAACATGACTTCACAGTAGTGCATCTGAGCTTCACCAAACCTCAGCTTCAGCAGCTCCACGTTGCGGATTTCCCTGGAAGGAGACACAGACACAGGGCCCTCAGATGGGCAAGCCTGGCTTGGCCTCCACCCCTCACCACACAGCCAAAGAAACAGTCCCTGGCACAAGGGTGCTCGTCCTAGGAAGCCTGGCAAGGCACATTGTCTGCCGAGGATGGCTCCTGGTACCCAAGTGAGGAACAGCCACCTCCTCTAGGCAGCAACATTTTGGAGACAGAATCCCAGAATGGTTCAGGCTGGAAGGGAGGCACTGGAGCTCATCCAGTCTGACCTCCCTGCTCAAGCACAGTCCCCTGGAGCAGCCACTCAGGATTGTATCCAGATGGATCTGGAGTATCTCCAGAGAAGGAGACCCCAAACCCTCTCTGGGCTCCTGTTCCAGTGCCCAGTCACCTCACAGGAAAGAGGTTCTTCCTCATGTTCAAGTGGAACTTCCTGTGTTTCAGAAACACAGATCTTCCCATCCCTTCCATTTGGGAGAGCATCACATGTGGGATGGAGCTAAGAGGGTGTCAGTGCCTCCCATTTCCTACACACTGCCCTATTAGCACAAGCCAAGGGCAGGACTGAGCACGGAATTCTAGAGGCAAATTCAAAGCTGCAAAGGAAAGGGCCAAAGACATTCCTGGCTCCACAGGACCAAATCCAAAGGTTCTATCCTTCAGACAGCAGACAGGAGAACACTGAGGTGGTTTAGGCAGAGGTGGTTTAGGCAGGCACTGGGCCTCACCTCTCAGCACTGTAGTTGAACTGGTGCAGCAGGCGGTCGGCCAGCAGCGTGCGGTACTCGTTGATGAACAGGTCCTTGCTGCCGTAGATGCTCACCAGGAGGCTGATGATGTCTGAGGAACGGCGCTTGGAGCTCGACTTTCCTGGTGGAACCCAGCAGACAACAGTGGGAGATCACCAGAGAGCTGCCCCAGCCCAGCCCAGCCCCAGAGGAGCAGCAAATGAGCTGCTCAAGGCTACAGCCCCAGGGACACCAGGACCCCTGGGCTTGGCATCTCACCTGGATCTGCATCCACAGGGTCAGGAACCCAGTCCCCTGGCTCTGAGATGTCATCATCACTCTCCTGGCCGTTCTCCAGGGTCACTGGGTCAGCTTTGGAGAGCTCATTTGCCAGGTCCCCCGAGCCCTCGGCGTCCCCGGTGAGACCGGCCACGATCTGCCGCACCGTGTCCTCCCGGGTCCTGCCAGCAGCAAGGCAAACACAGCAAGTGAAGGAGGGGAGGGAAAGGGGATGTGTCAGCCTGCCCTGCACACCTCCTACCTCAGGTACTTCCTGATGGGCTCACAGGCAACCTCCAGGATAACCATGGAAGGGTCCAGCTCCCGCAAGGCCTTGATGGCCGAGATGTACAGAGTGATGATGTCGGAGGTGTTGACTCCTGCGGGAGAGGAGCAGAGGGAGTCAGAGTCCTGGAGCACAGACTAATGGCTTGGATTGAAGGAGCTTGGATGGTCCAAACCCTCTGTTCTATCTGTGGTGTCAGAGGAGGAGGCAGCCCCAGGCAATGGGAGAGATCAGACCCATGTGCCTGAGAAACCAGTTCTGAGCACGAACAGGTGCTCAGAGCTGAGCCCTGACAGTGCGAAGAAGCCTTTGCCCACCTGGATCAAAGCTAAACTTTGTGCTCCTGGCCATAACATAAAAATGAGGCCAAAAGGGGCTGGGATACAACCAGCTGCTGCTGCCCACAGAATGTGTGATGGGCAGTGACTGCATCTTGCTCCTCAAACAGGAAACCAGACTGGCTCTCAGTAGATCCCCACTCCAGCCTCCTCAGAGTGTAAGGACACAGGCAAGGATGTAAAACCCACCAGGGTGCAGAAGTCGCATTTCCAGAGCACTTTTCAGGGAGCTGAGCAGCTGCTGCCTCTGGTTGGTCCTCTCCAGGCAGAACTTGAGGTCCTCCACGGCAGGCTTGGACTCTGGGAAATCTGCAAAGCAAGCGGTGAGCAGCAGCAGTGCCAGGCTGCGAGGGGAGGCAGGGGGAGGCCCTGTGGCTCAGCAGAGAGCTCTCCCAGCCCCAGCCCCAGCCCCAGCCCCAGCTCAGCACCTCGGATGATGCTGAAGAGCTCCTCGATGCGCATGCTGGCGTAGATGCGGTAGAAGAACCTCTGCACGTGGCAGCGCCAGCGCCTCAGGGTGCTGCTGGCCTCTGGGGAGGGCTGTGCCGAGGGGCCATCCTGCAGGAACACCCTGCTGAGCCAGCCGAGCACCTTCTCCATCCACTGCACCACGAGAGGGAGACACACGGGCGCTGAGCACGGAGCTGAACGCACAACCACGCCCCGACCCGGCCCCGGCTGCCACCACCGCAGCAAAACCAGGGCAGCATCACCCCAGCTGCTCCTCAAATGTGCCCCAGCCTGGCTCAAAGCTGGGCAAAGCCACTGTAACTAAAGATACAGGATATGGCCAGTGCAGCTGTGAGGGAGAAGATAAGGGGTGACCAAGGGCTGTACACTGGGCTCCACAGAGAACAGAATATATTCCAAAACTTGCAGACTATTCCACTCTTGCAGAATTCCACCCTGTTCTATACTTGCAGAACTACCCCATTCATCAGAAAATGAGCAAATTGCCCATTATACCATCCTTGGCCCAGAATTTCTATGGTTCCTGAAATCAGTGAAAAGCAAACAAAATGTCCCAAGGAGTCACAGATACTCAACCCAACTCAGGCACTTGAAACCCCAATACCAGCCTGGTCACTGAATCATAAAATAAAAACCTGAACAGAGAGCATCAGAAGGTTATTTTTTTATATTTGAGAATTAATGAGAAATGTGTAATTGTCAATTTTCAAACATACTGAATTACAATATCCAGATGTTCAAAAGAAATGCCTTTTTCCCCCATTAATTAGCAAATATATGCTATTTCCTGAGATAGTATTTGAGTACTAATATACTACTAGATATTATACTACTACTATAGTACTAGGGGTTTTTTTGTTTTTGATAACTAGATTCTGACAGCCTGAAACAAAAATGCTAAGTTAAGGTTTGGTCTGCTGATGTTCATTTCTATTTATCTACTGAACTGAGGAAACAATGAAGAAATGCACAAGTTTTGCCATGATGAACCTGAGTACTATAAACACTTGGGCAAAACTGTGGAGAAGCTGATAAAGAACTCCCTTAAAGGACAAAAGAAGGGGACTATAACTGATGCAATTTTAAAGAATGATTATCAAACCAACCCATTCTTCCCCCTGAGCTTATCTTCCCTGAATGCTCCTGTTCCAGCCTGATTGTGACCCAACACTGCAGGCAGCTGCTGCTGTGTCTGCAAAGAAGGTTTGCCCTCAGCACCTGTATTTTCAGGGAGCTGTTCCTCAGACTTCTCCTGTTTTACCTTTAGATTGCCAGGCTTGTACTTTTTTTTTATTCTTAAAGTTATCTATTCCTAATTCTGACATGCTCCAATATTCTGTGGCCAAACAAGAGGTGGGAGCAAGGGGACCTTCTGCAGCATCTGACAAACAGAATGCAGTTGTGTTTTTTCCATGGTGCCCTTAAAATATCTTTAAACAATCTCCAGGTCATCCAAAAGCATTTCACACGAGGTGCAGTAAAGGAAGGGGTGCACAACAACTAAAAGGAAGTAAACACAAAATGATTCCTGATGTTTGCAGGCAACAAAAATGGTTGGCAAGGCCAACACTGAGGGATCCAGGGTGTCTGGCTTGCATGGGCACCTGGCTGCAGGCCTGGTTCTCCTGCACAGGCAAAGGCAAGGTCATGGTCAAGGGACACAGAGCTCAGGATTGTGTCCTGGAAGAGCCATAACCCACAGAAGAATTTTATTTTAAGGTCAGGCTGGGTAAACATCCAAACACAAATTCAGTTTAAGTAGCATCAAAGCAACAGGGCAGCTGCAAAGAAGGATTTTAATTCTCTGTGTAGCCACTGGTGAGATCAATGCCAGAGTATTCCCTCTCATTCTTGCTTCCTATTTTACAGGGGCACTGAAAACAGACATAGAAATTCTAATTATGGGTCCTCTGCAGGCCAGGTGGCACTTGTGGATCTTGTGGTTTGTAAACTGGAACCACAGAAATTCCCTTGTTACTGTGGACATCACAAGGTGAAATGTGCCAGTCCCTGGTGCACAGGTCAGAGCAAACCTTCCCCCCCAGCATCAGCCAAAATGAGGAGTTTTCACACCTCTCCTGCCAGGGATGGTGCAAGTCACAGCCCCAGGCCAGCTGTTCTTAGGTGGAGCCTGTTTCAGCCCGAGCTGCTAAAAACCCACAGCTGCCCCAGTGCCATTCGTGCCTCACCTCCTGGAACTCGGCGAGGAAGGAGTGCTCGTACTCCCCCCGGCAGCGCTGCTCCATCCTCTCCTCGATCATCCTGTGCAGGATGGTGGTCACGGCGTCAGCGCTCACCCTCTCCAGCAAACTCAGCCGCCGCCTGCGCCGCGGGGACACCCGCACAAGGAAATAAAGAAAATGCCGTCCTGAAGGCACCACCCTCCCTGTACGTTCCACAGATGCAGGCCTAGCTCAGTGCAGATGCACTACATATGTGGCACTACTGCTCTCCCAGCTTCCTTAGACATTATTTAGAGACATCAAAAGCTTTTCCAGTGAGAAGAGTTTCATAGAATCACAGAATGGGTTGGGTTGGAAGAGACCTTACAGATCATCTACTCCAAACCCCTGCCATGGGCAGGGACACCTTCCACTAGTTTGCTTTGTTGTGGTCAGAGGCCTGAGAGCAAGGGGAAGATATTCTCATATCCAGAGAGAGGAACTTTCTGTCTAAAGATCTGCTCTTGTTCAACCACCAGCTGGCAACCAGCTGCAGAAACCCCGTGGTGAGTTCTCCACCCAGTACCACGGCACAGCCTGGCCTCACACACAACTCCTCCTGTTCTCAGGGATCAATAAAACCTGCTGCTGCTCCCCATGCAGACCTTTCCTTATTCCGAGTGAGATACGTACAGAATGTCATTGAGCTGCTGGAACTGCTCCATGGCTTCGGGACACCAGCACTGCTCCCTCTTGCTGCTGCAGCCTGCACAGAGCGGGCCCTCTCCTCCACCCTCCTCCGTGTCACTCTCCTGCTCGGTCTCACTCATGCTGCTCTCACACTCGTTCGTCCCATCTTCTCCTTTCTTCCACTGCCGCATGTAGATCCTGAACGTGCGGCTGTAGAACTGCTGGATCATCTCCTGGAAGGATTTGGTCGTGGAGAAGAAGAGGATAGCTTTGAACATGGTGTAGACCTTCTCCTGCAGGGTCTGAGCGCCTGTCCCCAGGAGCAGGCCTGCCTTGGTCCACTGCTCCAGGAGCTCCAGGCTGTTCAGGTAGGGCTCCAGGCGGCACTTGAGCAGAGTGAAGGCGTCCAGGAGCAGCGCGGCGCACTGGGGCTCCTCGGCCGTGCTCTCATACTGGCCGATGCAGTTCCAGAACTCGGGGGCTATGTTCGCCTGCAGGTCGGTCTGCAGCACCTCCATGAACCACTCCTCCACGATGGAGTGCAAATCGTAGCAGTGCAGCACGTCCAGGGCTGCCCGGAGCTCGGCATCCTGCAGCGGGCCCGCAGCCTCGGGCCTCGGGGCTGCCTGCAAAGCGGAGGGGACACGAGTTCAGCACCCGATGGAGCACACACGGGCTCTGCCGTCAAACAGCACTGGGGGATGCTGCTCCTTCGTGGCGACCCGCCGGGGTCTCAGCCCACTGCGGGAAGCCCAGCGGCCACCTCCCGGGGCTCACAGCCGCGCACAGCATCGCTGTCCCTGCTGGCGGCTGCTGCAGGACACAGATGTTGGTGGGAACGCTGCGAGCCACCCTTGGGTGCCCGAAACGCCGGGCTCTGGGGCAAAACCCCTCCTTGGCCAACACCAGCTCCCTCGGAGGGAGCGCAGGCAGAGCCACAGCACGGCCGGGGCAGCTGTGCCCGCCTGGCCCCGCTCCCGGCTGCGGTGATGGGGAGCGGGGCGGCTGCACCCGCGGCCCTCCCTGGCAGCCCCCAGCAGCCACCGCCCGCCGCGCCCCAACGCCCCCCGCGCTCCTCCCGGCCGTTCCCCCCCAGCCCCGGCCGTTCCC
>VZRZ01004920.1:266556-282940 GCA_013398175.1 Climacteris rufus
GGGGCAGCCACAGCTTCTCTGGGCACCCTGTGCCAGGGCCTCCCCACCCTCCCAGGGAACAATTCCTTCCCAATATCTAATCTAAATCTCTTCTCTTTTAGTTTAAAACTGTTCCTCCTTTTCCTATCACCTGCCCACGTAAAAACTCAATCTCCCTCTTTTTTACAAGGCCCCTTGAGGCACTGGAAGGGGCTCTGAGCTCTCCCTGGAGCCTTCTCTTCCCCCAGCTCTCCTATCCTGGCCCCAGAGCAGAGGGGCTCCATCTCCATGGTCTCTTCTGGACTTATTCCAAGAGGTCCATGTCTTTCCTGTGCTGAGCACAGAGTGTGCCACCTGCCCTACACACAGCCAGGTGTGGCAGTGGCAGTGGGATGCTGTGACACACCTCCCTGGGCAGGAACACAAACAGAGGTGTGCAGCGAAAGGCCCATCCCATCCCATCCCATGCCATGCCATGCCATGCCATGCCATCCCATCCCATGCCATGCCATGCCATGCCATCCCATCCCATCCCATCCCATCCCATCCCATCCCATCCCATCCCCTGCCCAGAACAACCCCCAGAGAAGAGCACAACATTTGCTTATTTAAAGCCTCACCATTACTTGGTTCCCATGGGAATCAGCTTCCTTTGGGAGGGGTCCCTCTGCAGCAGGACCCTCATACTTCTGCTCCTGCCACTCACTGAACTTCACAGAGTGCTTTGGGGTGTAGCTGGATAAATCTGCTGGAAGGAGAAAGATGAGGTAAATATTCCTCACCACCCCAGAAGGAAATGGGATCAGGATCCCAGGAGGGACAGTGTGGAAGGTGCCCAAATGCAGCTCCATTAGCATTTCCTCCCTGTGGAGCCCCTCAGGGGTCTGTAGGAAACGTGGACAGTGTCAGACACCAGCAGCAACCCCCCAGTGCCAAGACAGGGCCTCACTCACCTGAGTTGGGTGTACTGGGATGCAAAGTGCCATTGGGGCGGGGAGCATAAAAGGTTCGGGATTTCTCCTCCTCTGCTTCAGAAGCATGTCCTTCCTCCTCCTCCTCCTCTTCTGCCAGGGAGCTCTCTGAGGGGTACTCAAACATTGTCTGCAGACTTGTCTCGTTGAAAGAGATCTTCATCTGCACAAGAGCAAAGGAGAATTATCAGAGAGAAGCACAAGAACCTCCTGACACCAGTGCTGGCTGTGGCACACGGCAGGGCTGCACCTCGGTTTAAAGCAGCCACTGCAGATCCCCCCATCCCTCCCCAGGTGCCTTGGATCTCCTGCCACGCTGAGGGAAACCCCAAAGGCACAGCCAAGTGGATGGGATGGAGGCAGGAGGCCCAGGGGCCCTGAGAACCTCTGGCTTTGTGCCCTCTGCCATCACCTCACACTGAACACCCAGGAGGAGCTGCTGGTGTCTCTCATGGGATCAGTGCTGCCAAGCAGGAAAGCATCCACCTGTTGGAAAGGTGACATTGCTGACAACTCCTCTGTGTGCCCATGCTCCAAACAGAAGCATTCATGCTCAGGACTCCAGTCTTGGAAGGACCTCCTGGCAAAGAGCTACTTCAGCTACATAGAACAGGACTTAAATCCAGAAGGGAGAAGGTGGAAGCAGCTAAAGGAGAGATGGTAAGAGGAGGTAGCAGACAGGGAAAATAGTGGACAAGTGAGAGACCTTAAAGGTTGTGGTTTGAAATCAGTTTTATCAAGTATTGTCACTAATGACCTTTCCACAGTCACAGGGAGACTGAGAAATGAAGGTGACTCAACATGGGAGTTCATCAAGGGCAAAGCAGAATTTTATGGGTCATGAAGAAAACTGGAGAGCAAAAACACTAGAAATGGAATGGTGTTTAAGACCAACCCTTGCACTAAGAGAAGTTCATCGCCTGTGAATAAATGAGGAAGAAAATTTGGGATTGGCTCCAGGACTGTAATCATCATTAGGACGCTGCTTAAGTAAACCAGGAATGAAGCAAAGCATTTCTGCTGGAAATAGAGACTGCCTGGCTCTGTCCTCCCTGTAACACCCAGCAGGTGGTGGAAGTAACTCCAGATGTGCTCTTCCAAGCTGCAAAGAAAAGCTGAGGGAAGGGTTTGTTCCCCTGCAGCCCTGCCTGTCCCAGTCATTATCCACCTTTGTGCTCCAGGGATCTGGTTACAGGGCACCTCAACAGGTGCAGAGGAGATTCACTGGCAAAACTTCACACCAGCAAAAGTGCAGGTGGAGAAAAAGCATAACAGCTCTTTGTAAGGCCTCCAGAAAATAACCACCAAGGAGCAGAGAAGTGCTGATGCCAGCACACAGCAGACAAACAAGGAGGATAAGCTTGCCAGGAGTAAGCTCATGCCAAAAGGAGGGAAGTATTTAGCCAACACAGATCAAGGTTCAGGAGCAGCTGTCTAAAAGGGTGTTGTGATCCCTTTACTTCTAAATACAATTAAAATGGAGCTAATAGGGTTATAAACATCAGGGGAAGGACGTGGTGGCTGCTGACAGGCAGCAGGAACGGGGTGGTTGGGATGTCCCCAGACACCATGTCACCACTGCAAAGGAGCAAGTGCAGCACATTAAACCGTGTGCCAAATCTGCCATTTCCAGTGTACACAAAGTGCCACAGGGAAGTGGCACCTGGCCCCAAGCAGCTCTGAAGCAGCACAGTACTGCCCAGCTGCACCTCCTCCCTGCCACAGCAGCACTCAGAGCACTGAAGTGATGCTCTGGGGGCTGCCAAAGTCACACCTGGGTGTGCCCAAGGGCCAGAGCTGCCAGCAGCTCACAGAGTGACCTGTGCTGCTGGGCAGGAGCCTGGGAGCTCTGCAGGGATCAGGGCAGGACAGGCAGCAGCTCCCTGGCTACAGAGTCTGGGTACAGAGGGAGCAGCTGCAGCTCCTCCCCACTGCAAATCCCCAGCTGGAGCCCTGGGCTGCTCTGTCCCAGTGCAGGATGCACCCTGGGCAAAGCTGGCTCTCTCCCCCTGCTCCCAGGGGAAGGCAGGATGGAAGCTGCACAGAGGGCAAGCAGCTGCCATTCCCCATTCCCTGTCCTGGCCAGAGCCACTCTGACCCCTTCCTGATCACACAAGGGGAGAAAAGTGATTCTATTTCAGAGAAAAGGGGTTGGAATAAAATGATCCTGAAGATCAGAGCATCCCAGTCGCTGCTCCCTGAATTCCCCATCCCTGCTGCTGACCTAGATGCTCCCTGATCCGAGCCAGGCTGTCACTGCTCACAATGTGGTGTCTGTCCTGTGGGGATGAGCCAGGCTGCCAGGCATGAAGGCCACGAGGGTGGAGGTGCGCAGGGCTCCTGGAAGCTCAGGAGCAATCCCAGAACCAGACACTGCACACAGGGCCTGTACCAGTGCTGGCAACTGCACTGAGGGGCAAGAAGTACTTGGTTGAACAGGGAAAACAAAGGAGACAGGAGAGATATGCCTCAGTATTAGAATTTAAGCTTGGGAGATGGAACTAAATGTTCCTGGTTTTCTGCTATCTGGAGGAAATCTGTAAGAAAAATGACTTTGAGTCCAGCTTGGACCAAGGTGCGTGTAGTGCTGGAGAAAACAGCCTCAGCAGGGAGCAAAACCAAAGAGCAGAACCCAGCAGGAAGGGCCTGGAGACACCCACGGCCCACCCAGACCCAGAGGCAACACTGAACAGCCCTTACTCAGCAGCTCCACTCCCCACAGCCAATCGAGCAGGGGCAATGCTGGAGCCCTTCCCCAGAGCTCTCACCCAGCCCCAGGCACCCAGGGGCACCTGCTGAGGCTCTCCCCGGGCACCTGAGGGTGGCCTGGGGGCAGCTGCCCCACCAAGCAGCCTGGGCTGCCCATGGCAGGAGCCAGCCCTGCTCGCAGAGCTGCTGCACTCCCACCCTGGGCACAGCCAGGCCCAGCAAACACCGGGCACAGCAAACAGTGGGCACAGCCAGGCCCAGCAAACACCGGGCACAGCAAACAGCGGGCACAGCCAGGCCCAGCAAACAGCGGGCACAGCAAACAGCGGGCACAGCCAGGCCCAGCAAACAGCGGGCACAGCAAACAGCGGGCACAGCCAGGCCCAGCAAAGACCGGGCACAGCTGGGCACAGCAAACACTGGGCACAGCCAGGCCCAGCAAACAGCGGGCACAGCCAGGCCCAGCAAACAGCGGGCACAGCAAACAGCGGGCACAGCCAGGCCCACCAAACACCAGGCCCAGCAAACACCAGGCCCAGCAAACACCAGGCACAGCAAACAGCGGGCACAGCAAACACCAGGCACAGCCAGGCCCAGCAAACAGCGGGCACAGCCAGGCCCTGGCACGGCCCGGGGTGCTCGGTGAGCCCTGCTGCGGGGGCAGAGCTCCCAAAGCCCAAACCCTGCACGATGGGCTTTCAGGGAAGCACAGATCAGCTCTGCCTGAGCCAGCAGAACAGGAGGCTGATGCTTTCAGGGAAAAGCAGGGGACACACGGGGCAGAGGAAGGGCCTGAGCGGCTGCAGAGCACGAGGGAGAGCTGTGTGTGGGGAACACGGGCAGCTTCAGCCCCAGGAACCAGCTAAAAAGGAAACCCAAGAGCTCAGTAATGGCACAGCCAGCAGGTTTGCACAGCCAGCAGCGCCTTGCCAGAGCACAGAGACTTTCACGGGGACACAAAAGGCAACAGGGGCCATTTCTTTAGAAGAAAAGCGTGTCCCAGCAGAGCCAAGCACGCTGGAGCCCAGCCAGAGGCCTCTGCTCAGCCTGTCTCAGCACTGCTTCCCATTTCTGCCCCAGCAGCAGCTGCCAGTTGTGGCAAGAAGAATTTTGCACCCTTCAGCTGTGGATGTTTGCAGGGATTTGTCACTCTTTGCTCAGCTGAAGGCTTCACCCACAGCTGTGTCACAAACCCAGGGGCCAACCCAAACCCATATATATATATATATATATATATGTATATATACACACACACTAATGCTCTGCCCAGCAATCAGACACACTGGGAAAAGCAAGGTAGGCTTTTCAAGGAATATTGTGCTGCTCAGCCAATAGGTTCTTGTTGCCATAGCAAAAATCATCTATTTATTTACTGGGATTTGAACAGTAATGAGTAATAGAATATCCAGGAAATAGAAGCCAGGGTAAACATTGCCCAACAAGGCATAAATCTGAGTAGTCAGACAGGGCTCACTTAGAAAAGTCAACCTTGTTTCAGGCTGTCAGGACCCAGAGCAGCCACCAAAGAGCCTCCATGTACGCAGACTTACTAGAAATAAAAATAACCAATTTACAGAACTTGACCTATGCCACGAGCAATGACAGTAGCTACCTCACCTCCAAAAAGGAGGTGGGAAATTCTCCAAGGCAGTTTTAATGATAGAGCAAAGACCCCATGGCTTCTCTCACACACCAGGAACTCCTCTGGAAGTCTCCAGGGGTTAATTTGCATCGTCAGCTCCAGAAGCAACCTCCTTACTTTGGCTTTTCTCTTCCCCACCCATTATCACATTTGCTGCTTGGCTGATGAGCCAAAGCAATAACGTAGGGTGTTTACACCCTTTAAACAGAAACCTCTTTGGCAATCCAAATCCTCACCTTGTAACAGTCAGGGAAAAAATCATTGTTTCAAGCATTAAAGAAAATAAAATCACCCTGTAACTGTGTTGCAGTCCGAGTCAGCATTTGATCCCCATCACAGCAGCCCAGAAAGGGGGCACTGAGAAGGAGTGATCCCATCTCCCTCCCCTCTGGAAGGTTCCCACTGCCATCCCTGCTCTGGGCATGGAAGAGCAGGATGGGATGACAGTGGTGAAGCACAAGCTGGGCTTCATTCCTGCCCTGCTGCCATCCCACAGCACCTGCAGCACATCCCAACCTGCCAGGAGCCTCACCAGCTCCAAACAGCTGAGCAGCACCAGGGATCAGGACCTGTTCTTTTCCTCTAATCATCCTCTCTCCTCAATAATTCCCCAGTGCCAAACCCAGGGACTGCCCTGACTCCCCAGGACATGCAGGGGCTACTGCTGTTGCCTTAGGTTTAACCCTTATATTTTTCAAATCCTGCATTGTCTGGTGTGTATGCTTTATATCTCGTTGGTTGCTGTTCTCTATAGACATAACAGTGCCGCTCTGTACTCACCCAAGGCCATTCGGGCTGCCCAGATCCAGCTTCTAAAGTGGGGGGGAGTGAGCCAGGGGGAAATTGTAAAGTTCTAATTGGTAAATCTATACTGATATGTGAATGGACCAAACCTATAAAGGTCTGGAGAACTCGTGACTCGTTGTCCGTTTTGGGTGATGCCTCAAGGAGGGGGCTTTGTCTGCCCTAAATGTACCTTTGAAGGCCCTTCAAATAAATCCCCACCTTTTATTCCCTTACTCCTGCCTGGCCTCAGTTTTTGGGCTGGCCTTTTAGGCAACACTGGGTGTGATTTAAAGCAGCTTTTCACACCTGGTCAAGCAATTCACAGGATCACAGACCAAACTGAGTGGGAAGGGACCCACCAGGACCATCCAGTCCAACCCCTGGCCCTGCCCAGACCCCCCACCAACCCCACCCTGGGCATCCCTGGCAGCGCTGTCCAAACGCCCCTGGAGCTCTGGCAGCCTCGGGGCCGTGCCCATTCCCTGGGGAACCTGGGCAGTGCCCAGCACCCTCTGGGGGAAGAACCTTTCCTGATCTCCAGCCTGCGCCTCCCCTGGCACAGCTCCAGCCGTCCCTGGGTCCTGTCCCTGTTCCAGAGAGCAGAGATGGAGCTGCCCCTCCTCTTCTCACAAGGAAGTTGCCTCCTCTCTCAGCAGCACAGGAGGGTTTGCTGGTATCTGCAGGCCAGGTGGACAATCCAGCACGAACACAAAGGAGGGTCGACATCTCTGAGAGATCAAGCACAGGCAAAAGGAGTGTTCTGAAGAAGCTGGTGCTCCTGTGCCACCTCACAGGGAGGGATGTTTGCTGCTGCACTGGTTGTCTAAAGATTGGGTCAAAGAGATGAAAGCACAAGACATCACACCTGACACCCGACACTGCAGGCAGCTGCGAGTGCCAGGAAGGCTGAGCATCCCAGGGAGGGTTGCAAACAGCTGCTTAAGCTCCAAACCCATTGGGCTGGTGGAAGGAGGCTCAGGACTGATATAAAAAGAAGGGTCTCCTAACACAGAGCAACCTCCCAGCTGCCATGGAGTGAGAGGGAAGGTCTCTGCATGGACAAATAACTGCTTGTGAGACTGGAAACAGAGGGCAGAAGACAAAGATCCCTGAAGGGTTTACCCTGCTCTTCCCATCTGACCCCTCCCAGAGCAGATTTAGTAAAAGGAGACATAAAAGCAGTGCATGAACTCCAAACCACTGCAGGGACATTCAGTTTTTTCATAGCAGTCTGCAGTCAATGATCTAGACAGTTCCCATGAAAAGAAACTTTTAGAGAAAGGATTTTGGGGAAAATGAGCCATTTCCTTGGGGTTAGCAGGGAGCTTGTCTTTGTTTCTGAAAACATGGTCATGTGTCAGCCCAAATTGCTGAATAACTCCAGGCACAAACGATGTGGGCAGCCTGGAACAGTACCCTGAGGACTGCAGGAGCTCCAGCACATCACCAAGGCATTTGCTATCATTCGGCAGGAGATAAGGAGCTTTTGTGCCTCTAAAGCCCTTCCTTGACACAGGAAGAAAGGGTTTTTCCCCGACAAGTATCCCAAGGAACAGAGGGCACTTGAGGCTTCGTTTCTATATCGGATTAACCCTGTGCTGCTGTGGCTGAAGCATTCCAAGCACGCCCAGAAAAATGCAATGGCACTTCAGAAATGTACTTTTCTGTCATGCTGTACCAAAAGAAGAGTTTTGGGGAACTGGAGTTGGCTGTGTCACCACAGATTCATTTGATCTTTTCCAAGAAGTGTTTCCCAAAAGTAACACTGACTTTTGCTCAACCATCAACTGCACCTCAGTGAGTCACTGAGTACAGCTAAGAGCACTAAAGATTTACAGCAAGAGCACACCAGGGAAGCCCTGTGTGGCTGGCAAAGGAGACATTTCCTCCAGGATCGCATCCCAGCTCCCAAGCCACAAGGCAAAACAAGAAAGTCTCCATTTACAAGGCAACCCACAGAGCCAGCTCTGTGTAATCAATATGCTGAAGCACATGGCAGATAGGAGCAATGCATGGAGATTCGAAATATTAAACTCCTTGGGCAAGACACGGGGAAGTTTCAAATTCCTGGTGAGAAGTGACAGGGCAGGGACAGCCCCGAGAGCCTGAGGGGCAGGTGCCTCGGTTAACTCTGCCCTTCACTGCACAAGGGGCATTGCAGTGGCCACACAAACACAGCTGGAGCTGCAGTGTGCCAGGGCACAGAGCAGCCATTCACCCTGGGAGCCCTTCATCCCCTCACATCTGCAGGCAGAGGAGCCAGAGCCTGCCACAGCTTCATTCAAATCTTACTTACTTGGCCCTTAAGGACTGGACACATCTCCCTACTTGTACGACACAAACCTCATCTGAATGCACAGAGGGAGCAGGATAAACAAGGTACAATCAGTGTCAAGACTTGGTGTCTTCATAAAAAGCTCACTGAGCGTTTCCCAGGCAGCTCTGAGCAGCCCATTTGCAGGCAGAACATGGTGCAGCACTGGGAGCTGCCACACACCAACATTTCTGTGCAACCCACACTGCCCAGAGCAGCCCAAACAAATCCCTTGGTTTGGGACCCGTGGAGCACCATTCCAGGGCAAACAGAGGGAGGCTGGGAACAGAATTACTTCCCACCCTGCCAAGGAGCTCAATCCAGACTCAGGACCAAAAGGCTTCAGTGATGAGAACAGCATCACCTGCATGACAGAGTTCATGTCTCCTTTGCCCTTTTCCTCTCTGCTAACATGCAAAAGGAACTTCCTGGATGAGAGCAAGTGCAGCAGGTTCACCAGGAGCCTCAGGGATATGCCCTCAGCCCTGCATTTTCACCAGCTGCAAGGGCCACCATTTCCCTAGGCACACAAGTGTTCTGTCTGGGATATTTCCTACAATCCTTGCAATGCCCACAGAGCAGCAGCTCCATCCTGCCAAGTTCCCAAGATCACCTGAAGGGCACTTCTCAGAAAACATCAGCACCCAGTTCCTCCAGCCCACAGTTGCCCAGGATGTTTGTGAAGCTGCTCTGTGGGACACAGACACTTCCTCTGACTCTTCCTACACAAATGACAAACAGGGATATCCTCCCAGCCCCATGTCCTGCTGCAGTCACCAGGAAGAGTCCGGTGCTTAAAAAGGTTCTAAATTCAGGTTTCACTCGGGAGGGGGGTGAGCACAACCCCTGAGGTGAAGGAGATGCTGCTGCATCAGCTCTTACTGAGATTTCCTTTTCTGCCATTGCATCCAGAAACCAAACATTTCCATTTTCCCACACTTAACCCAGACCAGCAGGGCTCCAGCCCCTGGCAGCCTGAGTGTGTCCTTCCTCTGCTCTTCTCAGAACACCATGACCACATACTGGAAAAACACTGAGTGGGGAAGGAAAACTCTAATCCCAGACAAGCTGAAGCCTTGAGATGGAGGGAAATTATAAACCATCTCCACTGTGGCCCACAGATTAAGGAAACTGATTAAGAAAACGTTAACTGTAATCCTTGTGATTAGTTCAGAGCACAAAGTACTTCCAATCTCCTCTGGAGCTCTGGGGCAGGCTGAGCCCTGGGCACGTCCCAACCACCTTCAAAGCCAGGCTCTGCTCTTATTTGCGTCAGAGTTTCTATTTTAGCTCTTCTGTCCCATTCCCTGCTCTGCTGACAGCACATGGAAGGAAGAGAACCTGGGAGCAGCTCAGACTGTCACTGCAGCACCAGGAGATGCACAGGAGAGGTGAGGCCACGGAGAAGTTCAGTCACAGAAAGTTTCCCACTGCAGAGATGAGATAAATGGGACTCATCTCTCTGCCAGGGTTTCACACAAAAAAGTCCCAGCGTTTCAAGGAGCTGGCAGGCAGTGGAGAGACAAAAAGCCACCCCCTGCCCCACTGACAGCCTCGGGGACAGCTTGTGAAGAGGTTTAGAAGCTATAACCACAGCAAATTCTGATTTCTAGTCTTCAGCCATCAACAGGAAATAAAAAAGAGTGGAATTGGGCAAGGGCAGGGAAATGGCCCTGTCTGGTGGAAGAACTGCTGCCATCTGACAGCTGATGCAGATCACCTCTGCAGGGAGGGACCGCACTTCATCATCCTGACACTTATTTCCTGAGCATGACTTATCACTGCTGACCTCACCCACCAAAAATGCAATACATCCGTGTCAGATACTGCCACAGCCCCTCCTTAAAGGTGGCAGATGAGTCTGGCCCAGCAGAGCACAGCCAGAGACAGAAAACAGAACAGAACACGCAGCTCTCCGAGAGCTAAAGAACACAAATCTCTGTCCTGACCCCTCCAAATCACAGAGATGACATAAACAAAGGAATTTTTGCAGAGAGACTTTTGCTTCTACCACCAGGCTGATTTATTTGTGTTCTGGTTAATTTACTTGTGTTACACATTGCAAAAAAAATTACTTCAGGCTGCCACCAGTATTTAGACTCCACAGTGTGCAGACTTGCTCCAAACAGGTCTGGGCAGCAGCTGGAGATGCTGATCCCTGCCAACATCCTGAGCCTACACCTGGTTCTCACAGGAGACCATCTCCAGCAGAGCTGAACAGAGGGAAAACTACAGAGCAAGAAGTTCAGCAGGTCAGACCAACAAAGCTGCTGCCCAATCCTGCCCATGATGAAAAACTGAGGGGTTATTTAGAATAATTTTTTAACAACCTTTTAAGTGGGAATTTGGAAGCCCCATTCAGGCTTTATGCAGCTCAAAAGATTGGGACAGGGACCATGCTCAAGTCCGTGTCAGCTGGAATATTTGAAGCTCAGCTGAACATCCTTGAAGCCAATTTAGCTTTAGACTCCAACTGTTTGGATCCCAGCAGCCTTGTTCCTGTAATCCCTGCTCACCCTGGGCTGTGGCTGCCCTGCCAGCACACGGCAAAGTGCCAGCTGTCACAAGCAAAAACCATTAAAGCCATCAACAACCTGATGTCTGTTGGCTCTCAGGTCCTGTTATTCACAGGGGCCAGAATTCACCTCCCTGCAGGATCCTCAGGAGGTGCTGCATCCTGGACAGCATCCACACTGTGACTTGGAATGGTGCAGGAGTGAGAAGACACACGGAATGAGCACGGCCAGGGCAGGCTCTGCACACCCAGGCAGAGCCCAAAGCAGGAGCCCAAAGCCAGAGCTGCTCCTGGGGAGCCTGGCTGGCTCTGCAGTGTCCCATCCTCTCCCAGCTCTCACTCCAACACACCAACCACGTTTTGCAGAAACCCAGATTTCTGTCTCACTGACAGCTTCATTGTACGTTATTCTGGCAGGTAACCAAACCACCACTGATTCCTGTCAGCTCAGTGAGTGAGATGTTATCCTCTGAGATCCCCAAGATCCACATCCTGCAGCAAAGCCTTCCCTTCCTCCCAGGGCTGCTGCTGGGGCTGAAATGCCTTTATTACTCTGCAACAACAGAGTACAAAGAGGAGCCCTGAGCAGAGGTCACCAACAGCGTGCTGCATCCTCTGCCCCATTCCCAGTTTAGAATAAAGGTCAGTAGGTCTCCTTCCACCTCTGCACATGTATCCTGTCCTCTCTGAGAGCTCAGCCAGCTCCCCCAGCAGCTGCCCAGTGCTCCAGCAGGAGCCTGGCACATCCCTCTGGAACTGCAAACCCAGTCCTCCCACTGAGTCCCACCCCCTCTGCTTTATCTCAGCCACTGCTGGCACCACCTGGAGAGGTCTCACAAGAACCATGGGACAGCTGAGCAGCCCTGAAGGGCACCTGAAGCCCTGCAGGAGCACAGCAGCTCCAGCTCAGCCAGTCCCTGGGGGGAGCAGGGCTGGGGCTCTGCCCTCCACCTGCAGATCCTGGTGTGTCCCATCACACAGAGCTTTCACAGCCCCTGTCCCACCACAGCAGCTCCACAAGAGATCTTTTATTTCCAACACATAATTTTTCTCTCTCTCCCTCACCAAGCTCCAGCTCCAACCCCAAAACAGCTGCTTCACATATTTGAAGGTCTGGAAGGAGCAATAAAGATGTTTATTCTGAGAGGCTTTTAACCAGCAGCATCCCTCAGACCACAGCAAAGTCACAAGTCCCAGAGGCACTGTGAGCAGCCAGGAGCAGGGGCTGGAGCTCCCTCTGTGCACAGCAGAGCAGTGCTGGCACCCACTCCCAGCCTGTCCCAGCCACCCTCCCACTCCAAAAATGTGGGCCAGAGGACGTGGACCACGTCAGCTCCATTTTGCTGGCATCTCTACCATGGTCAGGCAATCAGTGGCCAGACAGGGGGATGGAAAAGGGAGGTTGAATTTCCACACTTGAAGAAAAACACGATTTGCATCTCACAGAACCAGGGGTCCAACTTCCAGGGCTGACTCCCTCCCTCCTAACAAGTTCTTAGCCCTGACTGTACACACAGACACCCACTGACCCACAGCATTTCCAGACTGTGCTGACCTGCTCCTTATCTCTCCCAGATTCCTGCTGGGCATCAGCAAACAGTTAAAGTTTCCCAAGTCCTTGAAGTTTCACTAAACACTACTTTCTTGAGCATGGAGCATAATTAAAGACCTTTTAAAGGCAAGGTTTGGAAAGGAAGCTATTTAGCACAAGAAGGGCTTGTTCACCCCGAAAGACACAGGGTAGCTGCTCACTAAAACCAGCATCAGGTTTTGATACCCCCAAAAGAGAAGGGGGCATTGGTTTTAACAAATACTTCACAGGAACAGTCTGTTTCTGCCCAATTCAGGCCAAAATCAAGTTTCTGAAAACCCCAACACGGCTACAAAACAGAACTCTTGTTTTTGGCTGGTTGCCGTGGAGACACAGAGTGATCTCTTGGGAAGAAACCAAGGAATGCATCCTAATACGAGCTCCTTCCTTTTCAGGCATCAACACTCAGCCTTATTACCCAGAGTAAAAGCCACAAACATCCTCTAGGTCAAGAGTAAACAGAAATCTTTCCATTTGTCCACCATCAGCATCTTCTAGACCGTGTATACAAAGTCAAACTCGGTGCTTGCCAGCCCGAGCAGGATCCTAACTGAAAGAAAAACAAGTGTTTCTCCCACTGTATCACCACCTTTAATTTTACCCAGAAACTTGTGTCTCTACTGCTTTACTTCAGCTGGATCTTTTTTTCCCAAAGGGTCCCCATTTGTTTCAGCTTCCTGAGTTCTGCAAATGTAACAGGTGGTTTCTCCTTTGCCTTTTAATATCTCTCCTCTCGGAAACTAGATGTTTACACAGGCTCTCCTGCAGGACAAGCCCACATGCAGCCCTTAGGGAAGAGCTGTGTGTGCACCTTGCAGTATTTAGCACCTCATCTGCACAGCAGAACAGTTAATGCTGTTAAGCTGCTCAGAACAGGGGCAGAGAACGCTCCATGTGTGCCCAATGTCACACAAATCCAGCACTGACAGACAGAACAGTAGTTAACCAGTAGCATACAATATTTTGGGCTGGGAAAGGTCCTCTGGAGGTCTCTGCCTTAAGCAGGTCTGACCTGCCAGTTGCTCAAGGCTTCCCCCAAGCAAGTTTCAGACAGCTCCAAGGCTGGACATGCCACGATTTCTCTGGGTTTGACCAACCAAAAAAACAACTCAGTCACTGCTTTGGCCTCACTCCCTCCTTTTTGACTGTTAAGAGCAGTTTCCACTATGCACCATTTAATTGCTTTTCTTGAAGCTTTGTTCTTTGTGTCCCAACAGCATCCCCTGCTCAGAAAAATCAGCTCCTCAGCTCCAGCAAGAGTGGGGCTTACCCAAGCCCAGCCATCCCACAAGATTTCCTCTGTATCCTCTGCTCCATCCTAAGAGCACCCAGAACATGCTGTATTCATATTTTCACCAATTACACCACACACCCGATTTGCTGTAAATCCAATTAACACCCCAAACTGAACCTGAACAGAGCCAAAACAGCTGCAAGGAGTGCAAGCCAGCAGGTGTTGAACCCAGCAGAACAACTCCAGCCTGACCATTTCCCTCTAGGAGAACAAGGAAAAACTTCAGGAGCACTGAGCAAGAATCAACACTCTGCTCATTTGCCTGTTGTGGATGTCAAGGTGCTCGTGCTCCAGACCTGCTCCTGCATTAGTCACCATCAAATTAACACGGGCTGCATGTGCTTAGGAAGGAATTTAACAGCGTTAAGCCAGGCAAGCAGCACTCCCTGCCTCCCTTCAAATGAGATGCACCCTGCTCAAAGCATTTCCTCAAATCACAATGCTCAGTGCCTCAGGCAGCCGTGTGCATTCAGTCCATCCCTTATCTACTTGCATTTAGGTAAGGGGAATGTCCAACAGCAATGCCCACTATGGAAACACTTGTCACATCACAGCCCTAGGAGTCGGGATCTGCCACCTCAGTGTGCCGCCTTTAGAGACCAACAACTCACACCCACTCCTCTTATCACATCCAGATGCAGTTCACCAAGCCCTACAAAGATTAATTCTCCATTTAGGCTCACAAGGGTCTACGCTGCCCCGAGAGCAGTGAGAAAATCTGGCCCTCGCTCACTCCAAAGGCATTTGGAGCAATCAGCGTCTCTTGGATCTTCGGAGCTGTGGCTGCACATCCAGAACGAGCAGGTGGTATAATCCTATCAAAGGGAGTTAAGTCCTTGCTGATCTCTTTCTGCCTAATGGAGACCTAATTCTTGAGCCTCTATCAATAGATCACTAATGCGGGGAGGACGCCAATGCCACACTGCCCAAGTGACCACGGGCAGCTCAACATGCCCAACCCAGCACACACAGTGAGCAGAGCTGCAGGGCAAGCCCAGAGCTGTTCAAACCAGCAGCTCACCCTCATTTCCTAAATTCCTGACATATTTTACTTTCTGTTCTCCTATCTCCAAAAAGGGATGGGGTGGGAGAGGCCCTGCAGTTATGACAGGGCACATCCCACCCTCAGCTGCTTTGTGGAACAGCATCCAGTGCCCCCTCCCTGAGGGCAAATTCTGTTTAGTGTGTCCAGTCCCATCTCCCAGCTGTGGCCTTCAGGTTCCCTTTTAAGTTCCAGGAGACAGAAAAAGCAAACAAGACACTGGGCTTGCAAAGAGTTGCAAACTCCCCCACACTGGATACCATGAGAAATACTAATCCCTGCCTCCTTCCTCACCATTCTGAAACGTCCTTTGGATCAGTGTGGTGCAGTTCCACTCTTCCTCTCCTGTCTTCCAGCAGCCCCAAGGCTTCACTTCTGAGTCCCTTTCACTCCCTGCTTCAGCCAGCTCTGAGAGCCGCCTCTGTTTCCCCCAAGGAGCAAACACCCTGCCCACGATCCCACGCAGGGCCTGGGGGAAAGCCAAGCCCAGAGCAGCCCGAGCCCGCGCAGGGCCTGGGGGAAAGCCAAGCCCAGAGCAGCCCGAGCCCGCGCAGCCCGAGCCTGGCTGCAGAGCAGCGGTGCCGTTACCTTCTTGCGGCGCGAGCCCGTCTTGCTCATGCAGGACCTCTCCAGGGACAGGTACCCCCCGATCACCTCGATCTCATTCACCGTGGGGTAGCGCTTTTTGTGGGATATCCCCACTTGGGGCCCCTCAGAGTTCTCCACGGCTTTGCCTCTTCCCTTGCTCTCCTCCTCCTCCTCCTCTTCCTCCCGCTGCGGCCTTCCGCTGGCATTGGTGAGAGCCTGCAGCCCCGAGGCCACGGGCTTCCTTTTGGGCACAACAGTGAAGGTGCTGCCTCCCCTCTGCTGGGGGGCAGAGTGTGGTCTGTAGAGGGGCACGGAGGAAACCTCCATCTCCAGGTCAGGGCCGGCTCCTCCGGGCCGTTCCGCCAAGCTCCCCGTCCTCGTGGCCGGGCCAGCCCTGGGAGAGAGCTCCCCGCTGTCCGGCTCCACAATGTCATCGATGTAAGTCACAGGTACCAGCGGATCCAGAGGCGCCGCTGGGGAAGTGATGGGCTCTTCCTGCTCCGGGGCGGAAGCCCTCGGGGGCTCCTTCGGTGCCTTCTCCTCCGAGGGCGCTGGCGGTGGCCCTGGCCTGGCAACCTGGGCGGGGGGCTGGGCCGGGCCGCCCTCCCGGCGGGGCACGAAGACGAAAGAATTGCGTGAATTCAGGCGCAGCTTGGCCAGAGCCTGTGCCTGCAGGTCGTGGGCTGGGATGGCCGCCAAGTCAGGCTTGGGGGCCGGGTGGATTTCGAAGGAGCCCCCGGCCCGGGGGGCCGAGGCGGAGAGCGGCCGAGTGGCGCCGGTGGCACTGGGGGCCGGACTGGCATTGGGCAGGGGCGACACGGCCGCTTCGGCCTCCTCCGGCTTTGGCCTCCTGGCGTTGGCTCTGGCGTGGGCAGGGCTGGTGGATGGCACTGGCGGCGCCTTGGGCGTCGCGGGGCGGCCGGCGGGGACGGCAGCGGGCTCGGGGACGCGGG
>VZRZ01004920.1:284248-338585 GCA_013398175.1 Climacteris rufus
GGTGCGCCGGGGCCGCTCCGCTCCCGGCCGGCCCCGGGCCAGGCTCAGCGCTCCGCCCCCGCTGCTCGGGGAAGGGTTGGGGCCGCCGGTGCCGGGCACGGCGATGTGAGCTGAGCCCCTGCCGCCTCCCCGGGCTGGGCACCTGCTGCCCGCACCGCCCTCCCCTCACACACAGGAGCCCCCGGCCCGGGCACGGCGGGGTCCCAGCCTGACACGAACCACAGTGACCGACCCAGACAACCCAAAAAGCCCATATCTGCCCGTTCCCCCATCCCGGGTCGGTCCGTATGGTGCCACCCGAGGGCAAGAGCGAAAAAAACCCTTGGGGGTCACCCGTGGGATCCGGGCAGTCCCAGGCGGAGCGGGTTCCTGGGCAGGAGCGGCCGTGGCCGGCAGGGAAGCGGCCCCGGGCTCTGGAGCAGGGTCTGTCCTGCCCGGCCCGTCGGAAAAGTGTTTCAGGGAGAGCTGGTGCACACCGGTGGAACTTTCCGTGGCACACGGCAGCAGAGCGGGAGAACATCTTTCCCACTCCGCTCTTCAGGCTGCTCGGGGAGGTTGTGGATTCTCCGTCTCTGGAGAGATTCCACAGCCACCTGGATGTGTTCCTGTATCACTGCTCCAGGTGAGCCTGCCTTGGCACGGGGTGGGACTGGTCCCTTCCAACCCCAGCTATTCAGTGATTCTGTAATTCTGTGACTCAGTTGTTCCGTGGTTCATCAGCCGCCGCTTGTTGGACCGAAAGCGCCGCCGCCGCGTTCTGTGCAGCCGCGCTGGAGCAGCCGCCCGCGGGCGCCCTGGGCAGCGTGTGCGGGCAGGAAAGCAGCGCCCCGAATGCCGGCCCGGGACTCTCGGGGCACATGGCACGCCGTGACATAAAACAACCTTTGGGCAGGACTCGGGGAGGTCCCGCGGCCGCACCCGGCACGGGCGGCTGCCCCGCTGCCGCCGAGAGCGCAGGTGCGCTTGTGCGAGCCGCCTCCGGCTCCTGCTGATAAAGGCTCCCACCTTTGCACTCCCGAGCCACAACACAGCAGTTGCACCCTCTTCAAACGCCACCTGCACATTATACTGCTGCGAAGAGCTTTTATTGCC
The DNA here is from genome assembly GCA_013398175.1 of Climacteris rufus. Taxonomy (NCBI): domain Eukaryota; kingdom Metazoa; phylum Chordata; class Aves; order Passeriformes; family Climacteridae; genus Climacteris; species Climacteris rufus. The sequence goes on from VZRZ01004920.1 coordinate 285,341, forward strand.
CGTGTGCCGCGGTGCCAGCCGTGCTGTGCGCCCCGGGAGCTGCGCTGCCGGCGCTGGGCAGGGAGCGCTCCTTCCCTCTCACCCTGAATAACTCCGGGGCCGGGTGAGCTTCACACACGACCTGCTGTACTCCCTGGAGCACGGGTCCATCACGCACCATCCGCTCCCAGCCCGGGGCTGAGGATAAAGACCGGGGCAAAGCGGGTAGGGACATTTCCCCGCCTCTGGTGACTCACGGCTCAGGCACGTCCAGAGCCAACAATGTGCCTTTGTGCTCGGAGATCTCAATGGATTTCTCTTTCGTGGTCTTGTCTGGTTGGCTTTTGAGCCTGTGTAAAGCCCATAAATCCTGAAATAATGAATCCCACACAGTTTTGCTGCACCTGGCGCAAAGAAAACGCCTCCCCTTTGTGGGCATTGAACCTGACATCTGCTAGTTTCACTGCATGCCCGCCTGCCTTTAGAACAAAACAATAAATCCGGCCATTATTCATCCCCTCCCCTGCCAGTCAGGATTTGAGAGCCTTCTATCATTTCTGTCAGCTGCTCGGCCGAAGGGTGCGAGGGCTGGGCAGCGGGGCTCGGCTGGCAGGCAGGGCTCCCGAGCTAATCCCGCTCCTTCCCAGCCGGGGATCCCCGGCGCGGTGCCGGCACTGAGAGGCTCCCGGGAATCCCGCTGGTGCTTTGGCACAGGCTCGCTTACAAAGGGCAGGTGTGATGCTGACAGGGCCAGCTCTGCTGGCAGAGTGCCACCGCGGAGCACGGGCACGGCTGATGTGGCTGCGGGTGGTGCCAGAGACAGAACCAGCCAGGGCAGCGAGGGCTGGAGCTGCTGGGACAGCCCCAGGTACAGCCACGGACAGGGCACAGGGACAGGGCAGGGCCCAGCAGGACTCAGAAATGTGTGATTTCATGATTTCACCTTCAACTCAGTGCCTGCACAGCTCCTGCTCCAGTTTGTGTCCATCACCCACTCTGTGTAACAGAGCGTGAAGGGAGGGGGAAGAAGGCAACAGGGAAAAGTAATTCCCTGTAACTGGAATCTCCAGCAAATTTGACTTTGTACCCCATGGTGCTGATTTAAAACCGTGCCCACAGGGAATGGCTCCAGGAAAAAGAATAAAACCCATCTCTCTGGCTGCCAGCTACTCCAGGCACTGGTGGTGCTGCCAGGCTGTGCAGTGGGTGTAAGGGATTAAATGGGATTCCTGTCCTCTGCCACACAGCCCAGGGGGATATGGCACCTCCCATCCCACTGTGGTGAGAACGTCCCCAAACGGGGAGGATGGAGAAATTGAGGCTGACACATCCCAGGGCTGAAGAAAAACATCTCAAATGACAGAGCTGCCAGGCCCGTTTCTCTTTGTGCCGAGGGGCTGCAGGTACCGCATTTATCAGAAGATGAACGTGCAGGTGACTGTCAGAGTTGGAGATAAGGGGAAAATTGCAGCTGGAGTTCAAGCCAGGGCTGCTCCCTTCGGCAATTCAGTCAGACAGCCCGTGAGAGAGAAAGTGGTTCATGAGAATTCATTCAGTGCCTTCTGCCCTCCTGGGGACGTGCTGTGTTTTGGAGCCGCCTGTTTGCCCCTGGGGATTACCAGGCCTTTAACCACCCATGGATTTCTCCAGGGCTCTGTTTCCGTGTCTGGGAGGGTTCTCAGGGATTAGCCTTCGTCCCAGGAAGAGGCACAATCCCTAAAGCACTGTAAATTCCTTAGCACCCCAGTGCATGCTCACTAAGACCTGAATCACTCAGTGCTGTCCCTGTACTGTCCCCGTGACTGCATTTGTGGCTCATTTCCCTCTCACAGCATTTCCCAAGTGCCATTTCCTGGGTTTATAAACTCAGACAGAGAACAAAAACAACAACAAAAAAAAACCAACCAAAAAAATAAACCGGCTTTCCCAGAAACATCTCATTTTATTAAATCACATATTTAGCCCTAAAACATTTGTGTACTCGAGGCCTGGTTATCACACACGAAGCAGCAGAGCCCCAGAGAAAGCCGAGGCAGCAGAGAGGGCAGAGAGTTCCTGACTCAGGCTGGGCAGCAGCAGCAGCCAGAGCCACAGCGAGGGGGCTGAGGGAACTCCTTCTCTCCTTTCCAAGGAGCCAACCTGCTTATCCAGGGCCCACCAAGACCTCGGGAATTACAGCCTCTGTTTTCAGAATTCCCTGTGAACCTCAAGGGAGGTTTGGCCCCAAACCAGCCTGTCCCAGGTTGGACTCTGACCCCGAGGCTCTCTGGGCACCAGCATTTCCAGCTCCTCATGCCCTGCTGAGCCTTCAGCTGCCTGCTGAGATGGGATGAGCAAGGAGAGGCCCGAGTGCTGGGATGTGCCAGGCAGGGCCCTGTGGAGCAGCACGGATGGATGCAGCCACACTGCCCTGCACTGCAGTTTGAGCTGGGAAAGGAGCAGGATGCTGTCAGCTCCCTCTGAACTCCAGAGGGCAGAGGCAGGATCAGCAGAGTGTTTTATCTTCACAAGGTTTGTCAACTGAGCAATTCCACTCAAGTGGTTTGGGGTTCCCCCTGTTATTTTGATAACGTTGCTTCTTTCTTTTTCTCATTTGGATGAAAGAAACTTGAAAAAACATGTCAGAGTTTAGGGGCATTAGTGGACATAGCCTATCTTCCACATTACCATTTCCTTTTCCACTTGCTACTCAGGCACTGGGTTTTCTTTTCAGAGAGCCACTGATGTCCCCTCACTCTGCAGAAGCAAAGGGAGCTGGAAATGAAAAGAAGTGCCTGAACTCCGAGGGGAAAAAGATCCCAAAAGGGTGCTGGCTGCCAGCCCTGTCAGAGCTCAGGTTGTGTTGTTGCCTGGCATCACAAGTGAAGTTGCCCCAGTTCCAGGAACAATGTTATTAAAGAACAACAGGAAACACAGCAGAACAACAGCAGGTTCAGCTCACATGGGCACAGCTCCAGCCGGGTTCCCTGGCAGGGGGAACACCAAACCCACCCCGTTCCTGCAGCCACCCCAGCCTGAACACCCAGCAAAGCCAGGCCTCAGCACAGGGGCACAGCAGGGAGCAGGAGCCCTGCTCAGGGGCCTCGCTTGGCTGTGCTTACCTGCCAGGTTTTTAGGGCATTTCCAATGTAAGGGCAAAGATCCCTGTCCTTGAATTCCCAGCTCTGCACCAGCTCCACCTTTACAGCACCTTGTAGGTGGGTCTGTATCACTACAATGGAGATTTAGCATGAAAAATACTAATTAAAAACCAATTATCTCATAACCCCACACTTTCTATTTTTGGTTTTTGAATCCCCCCAGTGTGCATCTGAGCTGGTCCCAAACCAGAGACCAGGGGACGATGGCAGTGACCAGTCCCTGGTCCGCAGGCTCTGCAGCACCTGCAGGTGAGGAACAGTCACCCAGGTGAGAAACACTGCCCAGAACAACTCAACACATCCCTGCAGGGCCCTGGGAGGAGAGTGGGGAGCAGGGCAGGGGCTGTGGCTGTACGGACAGGGAAAGCACAGAGGGGCCGCCCCGGGGCACGGGAGCAGCACCGGGGACACGGGAGCAGCTCGGGGCTCCACCGGGGCTCGGGGCTGTCTCAGCTCAGCAGGGCACGCAGAGAGGCTCCTCCTGCTAAAGGTTTATGGGCCATTCCTGCTGTGACTATCAGCGGTTCACTGGGATGCTGAGATAAACAAGGAAGACTGGAATGCCCAATTAACTGAGTAATGGTCCCTGTTCTCGGAATACAAGGCAACACCCTGTGATGGGTGTTCTCTGTCCTTACCTATTTCACTTTTATGAGTACTCTAAAAGCAATACAATACTGTGAAAAATTATTAGGTTTCATTAGTTCTTTAATATTTACTAAACACTTATGGAAAGAAGCAATGTAGTTTCTCTTCAGATGGATTCTTTACATTTAATGTCCATAATGTTTATTCCTTTCAGTCTTTACATTTCTCACAGCGCCTGGCAGTAAATTGGCCTTTGGTTATTTCTGAACCAAAGTTGCTGCTGGTTCCTGGTGCTTGGACAGATCATGCACTGCCCCAGCAAGAGGTTATCTTGTGATAACACAGCAGGATCACCTGAGAACAACGATGATCCCAATCAGGGTCATGGCCATTAAACCACCCCTTTATTCCCTCAGCTCCCATAGAGGACATCATTGACAGGCTGACTCGCCCATAACAGTTTCCAGTTGACTTTGGCTTGTGTTCCCAGAATGAGAAGTAAAAAACACTTCCATGGAAGATGCAGAAAGCCAGGGATACGCTGTGGTCAGTGGGACAAAATACAGGATCACAAACAAGTCTTCACAGATGACATGGAAAATGCTATCACCACTCAATATCCCCGGGAAGGGCACTGGTACCCTTGGGAAGGGCTGTCCCCAGCTCCAGGGACTGGCACAGCAGAACCCAGAGCACAGAGTGACTGAGCTTCACCTGAGCTGAGCCCAGCTGGCAGTGGGACCTGGGCACCCAAGGAGGAGGACACAGCCCAGCACCTCCCTGGTGAAGGGTTCTGACAGCAGGAGCCAGCTGGAAGGTCCTGGAAAGATTTTGTCACTCACACACTAACACATCTCATCCTGGGCCAATACATCAATAACACCCCAGTGGGACTCACAGTGGGTTGTGATGGGTTGGATGTTTATAGTTTGACCAAGAGCAAGCCTGTCATTCCCCTGCAGTGGCATTAAGGATGGGGCTGGGATGCAGGACACACTCCCATTCCCAGCTCCTGCCTTTTCCATCCTTTCTGCTCACTTGTGCTGCTGAGGGGGCCGAGCAGCCCCTAGGAAAGGCCAGCAGAGCCTGGGAAAGGAACTCCCAGGCACAGGTCAGGCAGGCAGGAGCAGCAGGAGCTGTTTGGGAGGTGGATGTGTGCCAGGGCCAGAGCGGGGCTCACAGCCGGACACCCCTCCCTGCCTCACATTCCCTGCACACAGAGCACCCCCGAGCTCAGGACAGAGCCTGGGGTGAGGCCATGGACACATGGACAGGCCCCTGGAAGCAGGAACCCTGTGCTGAGCTCCAGGCAACAAGTCCAGGCTGAGAAATGAAGAACCAATTCCTTCCTGGAGCTCCCTGTGCCGAGGCCGGGTCCCTCTGTGGGCTCAGGTGGCTGCAGAGGCACTGGGAGGGAGGGGGATCCCAGAGTCCTCCCACGGCCAGGAGGAGCAGGCTGGGTGCCTTTTGCAGTCAGATGTTTTGCTGGAGCTACAAGGATTTTTCTGGTTTTGTTTTTTTTTTTTTAACACAGGAAGGGATTATCTGGGAATTCCTGCTTCCCACCCCAGGCCTGGAGGTCAGCTGCCAAGGGAAGGTGGTGGCTGCAGCATGAGCAGAGGAACAAAAAGCTTTATCTGTTTTCTACCTATTTCTACATCCCTTGGGTAACTTGAATTTTCTTCCTCCCTTTCCTTCCCAGCCAAACAAGAGGAAAGGAGAAAAGCCTCTCTGAAAACTCCTGTGGCACCTCCTAGAAGACAAGGATCCCCCAGGCCTGTCCAGCTCAGTGAACATTCCCTGCAGGCCCCAGAGAATGCTCAGGGCCACTCCCAGCACACGAGCCAGGCTGAGGGGCAGCACCAGGACAGCTGGTGCCCTTCCTGCCACCCTCCTGTCCTGGAGGTGACACTGCCAGCCCGGGACATAACACACTGATCCAGGCAAAGGCTGGAGGGCACATCCCACACTGCCTCCAGCAAGGGAGCACAAACCCCACCCCGGCTGGTGAACAGGCAGGGCCGGCACGCAGCTCAGCCATCCGGGTTTAATCTGCTTCTCTTCATGGGGAACCAGGTGTCCTGGCTGTCCTGCCCCTGCTCAAGGCAATCCCGGAGCACACAGCAGCAGCAGGGCCGGGGCAGCGGGGATGGAGCCGCTCAGGGGGTCACCCCTCACCCAGCCCAGCACACGGAACTGCCGGCGGCACCGGAGGGACGGGCTGGAGACACACCCAGGGCAGGGCGGGAGCTGCAAGGACAGGGAGGGGAGGGACAGATGTTCCTGTGTGCCCAGGGCCACAGCTGCTCCGGGCAGGGCACTGCAGGGAGCCGGGCACGGGCATTGGCACCGCCGGGAGATGCTGCAGGGAGCTGAGCCCAGGGGTGCTGCCCTGGCACTCCCAGGAGATGCTGCAGGGGCACTGAAGGGAGCTGAGCCCATGGGTGCTGCCCTAGCACTCCCAGGAGATGCTGTAGGGAGATGAACCCATGGATGCTGCCCTGGCATTCCCAGGAGATGCTGCAGGGGGCTGAGCCCAGGGGTGCTGCCCTGGCACTCCCAGGAGATGCTGTAGGGAGATGAACCCATGGATGCTGCCCTGGCATTCCCAGGAGATGCTGCAGGGGGCTGAGCCCAGGGGTGCTGCCCTGGCACTCCCAGGAGATGCTGTAGGGAGATGAACCCATGGATGCTGCCCTGGCATTCCCAGGAGATGCTGCAGGGGGCTGAGCCCAGGGGTGCTGCCCTGGCACTCCCAGGAGATGCTGTAGGGAGATGAACCCATGGATGCTGCCCTGGCATTCCCAGGAGATGCTGCAGGGGGCTGAGCCCAGGGGTGCTGCCCTGGCACTCCCAGGAGATGCTGTAGGGAGATGAACCCATGGATGCTGCCCTGGCATTCCCAGGAGATGCTGCAGGGGGCTGAGCCCAGGGGTGCTGCCCTGGCACTCCCAGGAGATGCTGTAGGGAGATGAACCCATGGGTGCTGCCCTAGCACTCCCAGGAGATGCTGCAGGGGGTGAGGAACACGCTGCCCCTCAGAGCTGTCCTGGCTGGGATTGTGCTGGGCTCATCCCTCACAGGCTGGTTCACCTAAGGAAGTTCCAGGCTCTGTTTTCACCTCTAAAGTTTAAATAATTACAGTTTTTATTTTCCTCTGCTGACCCCTTCCTTTCCCAGCAGCCACCTGAAAAACTCAACCAGTGAAAAAGGAGAATAGAAGTGTTTTCCTCTGTCACCAATGGTTAACTCCAAGGACTCTGCTGCACACAGGACATCAAACATCACAACTCTATTCCAGTCACAGCTCAGAGAGAATTTCATCTCTTTAGGCAAATGAATGCTACAAAGGAAAAATTATGTTCATGTCATAAACATCACAAGCTATGAGGAATATAGATCTTTGGAGGAAATGCATCAGTTGTCATTATCCCAGAAACTGCACCAGAACAGTCCATAGTGTCCATTCCAACACACATCTTCCCACAGAAGTTACTGTACAATCTACCTTCTACTTTGCACCCCAAGTTCTACAAGTGGTCAATGAGGATATACAATAGTTCTACAGAGAAATCACTCCAGTGGATACATAAACGGGCCCTTTGGGGGTTAAATAAGATTTTCAATAGCTCCACAATGCTACATTCATGCTACCAAGTTCACTGAAATGGGATTTTAGAAAGAGAAAGGAAGAACAGCTTGCCTGTCTCCAGTTAGGAAGTGAAAGAGTCAGAAAGGGAGAGAGTTTTGTGTCAGCATTTTAACCCTCCCACAACCATTTCCTTCTCCAGCTGACGTGACTTTGTGCTTTCACTGCACCTCTGGCTCCCACCTCTCACCACAGAGCTGGTGGAAGCCACCACATTAAATAATAATTGGCACAAATTAGGGGTTCTTTTTTTATAGCTGACATTTTCTTCCAAAAGCTACAGACTGGTGCCTGTTCTCCCCTTCACTGTAAGGCTGCAAAGCTGACTGAGTGCAGGGATGAGACCTGGCCACCAAAGCCCTGAGGTCAGGGCAGCTCCCAGCCAGGGGGAGGCAACAGCCCACACCCCTTTGTGTGCCTTCCAGTGACCTTAAACCATCTCTCTCCACCTAATCCTCTCCTTACTGTATGTACACTATTTCTTCAAAAGTTTTGCTATAAAACTGCTATAAATGTAAAGGGTTCAGCAGTTCTAGCCAGGGGCCTGCTCCCCAAAATTACAACCACAGGTATGGCACAGGGGAAGGAGGACTCTACAGACCAGAACACCTAGTTCTTTTTGTAAGTAATTAAAAGAAGGTTTGTACATATATTTTCCTTCACTTCACAATCAACAAATTTTAGATACCAGGAAATCAGGAAAACAAGGTAATCCTTCCCTGTTACTTCTTTTGCTTGTGAAAGAAGTAACTTGTGTCACCTCCCAGAATTGCCAGTGACCTACACAGACTCTAAGTACTATTTATCCTCTGAAAGGACAGTAGAACGTGAAAAAAGCCCCATTCCCAATAAAGCACCCCTGACCTAACCAAACAAAAAGTAAATAGATTCCAAAAGATATCATCAAAGATCAAGTACAGACCTGGGCTCTCAGGCTGCTCTGACAGAGCTGGGGGTTTTCTCTGTCCTACACAGGAAGGGGCTGAGCAGCTCAGACCAAGAAAGAGGTCTGCCAGCAGGGAAAGGGGGATTATGCACAAACAACTGGCAATTGAGTGAACAGAGGGAAGAGTCAAACTCATGCTCCAAACCCGTGCTGTGTCCCTCCAGAAGCATTTGTCCCAAATGCCTCAGTGCTCAGGGTCCCCCCAGGGGAGGAGAGCTCCTCTCCCACCACACAGCAAAACACTGGCAGGAACAAGTCATTATTAACCATGGCTATTCATCTCTCATTCATTCTGACAGCAAAGCGAGCCTGACCGAGCCTTCCCAGCCAGGTCCCGTGTTTCTAACCTAAAATACTCCAGCAAAACTAAAGTCCCATAGTTTTGCAAGCAGCAAAAGAGAAAGTCATGAAGTTGTGGCTAATTGGAGAACTGTACATTCGTGAGAGCACGAACAGGTTAGTGCAGCACAGCTACTCTGAAAGGAACGAACCGAACCGCGGTCAGCCACGCAGCAGACATGCAGGGTCTGCCAACTCATGTGAAAACCATGTTTGCTGGTGATTAAATATGTCTACAGAAGATATATTACCATTCTGAATATATTTTCAAGCAGACCAAAAATACCTCATCTATTGGTTATGGTGTGTTATTTTTGACTAATTAAATATTGGGAGGGATTTTACCCCCCCTCTCGCTATAAAAATTGCACTTATTTTCTATTAAACAAAACAAAGAAAAAAGAAGTTAAGATTTCAATTCTATATCCCAGTATATATTCACATGGAAATGGGATCATCTTGCTCTAAGCTTGCAGGAGTAGGTGTAGCAGTCCTTGCTCTCCGAGACTCCCAGCACAGAAGGTCCCACCAGGACAGCCCCCTGCTCCCTCTGTGCTCTGGTGACTTCTTCACTGTAGTGCATGGGTTAATTGGGTTTGTGTTTTTGTAAGAAAACCTGAGCTTCAAAAGTCTTTAAAAGGACCTGGAATCAAATCTGGCCCATTCTGACCCAAAACAGCTCAGTTCTGCCAGGAACTCCATCCTGTCCTCGTGTCCCACAGCTCCTCCCGAGGCCCCATGGCTCGGACTGAGGCCAGGAGGTGTCACCCCCTCTCCCTCCAGTCTCTCTTGGCCCAGGAGACTTTTCCTGCCGACACTTCCGAGGGCTCCTCCTCCCCTCCCTTTAGCGCTGCTGCCTCCCGTAGGGCTGTGAAGGGCTCCCCGTGCCAATAAAAAAGTCTCTCTGCAATAAAGCATGACTTCTTGGACACTGGTGATGAGCTTCCTCTTGCAAAGTCTTCTCCAGCTCATAAAATGTCATCGTAATCCAACAGTTTGGAGTGCTGGCGGGTCTTCCAGAGGCGGTAAAGGCGGAAGTCAAAGTAAGTCTCGATCATTTGCTTACCTAGGAGTGAAACGAGCACAGGGGTCACACCCTGGGGCACAAGGGAGAGAACAGAGCAGCATAAAACCCCCCGTGGGCAGGGCACAGGGACCCCTCTGTGGGAGGGCACTGGCACTGGGCACCTGCCCGGGCACGTGGAGGGGCCCGTGAGAACCAAACGTCTTTTTAGATCTCCTCAACCATGAACAGCTCCTCATAATCCCTTGGCAGGGTTTGTCCCCAGGGGCAGGAACTGAGCACAGAGTCTGTCTCCAGACTTTGACCTCTCTGCTCTGAGTGCTGGGGGGGCTGGGGGCTGGAGAGGATCAGCCAACAGCCCCGACAGCCTGCAGGAGGCACAGGGATTCACAGCCTACAAACCCACAGTTAACTCACTGTAAAGAAACACTAAAAATCATTAACACTGAAAACTCAAATACAAAAAAATGTATCTTTTTAAATGACCAGGCCATCTCTGTCCTGCAGGGCTGTCTGTGCTGCCAGCAAGGAGCTCACAGGACACAGCAGTGCCAGCTCTGCCCCCCCAGCCCCTCTGACTGAAGGGGTCTCACAGGGCAAAGGCTGTGCCCAGGAGGTGCATTTGAAAACACAAGGGCAAACAACCCTGCACTCAGACAGGGCTCAGGGAGGGGATTTTCACTTGTGAGGCCTGATTAAGATTAGTTTTAGATGACTTTGCAAAGGATTAAGAGAGTACACTCTTAGTGTGTTCCAGACTGATCCAGGGGATAAATTCAGACATATTCTTCAGCCCAGCCTCCTGAAAGATCAGCTGCTTAATGCCTGCACACAGAACCCACTGCCTGGCCTGCTGAGCTGCCCACACACTCAGGAATTTCCCTGCAAGCTGCTCTGGGCACATCTGAGCACGTTCTCTGTGGGATCAGCGCAGGCACCGTGCACGGCTGAACTGGTCATGCACAGAGAACTGAACAACCTGGCCTAGGGGAGGTGTCCCTGCCCGTGGCAGGGGTGGAACTGGATGGTCCTGAAGGTCCTTTCCAACCCAGACCAGGCTGTGAGTCTGTGACTGTGTGAACTCTGTGACTGTGGGAACTGTGTGCAGCACCAACGTGCTCAACTCCTGCACATTCCTGAGGGTGAAGGGAGGCAAGAAAAACCCAGCAGTGCTGAGGTCAGTGCTGTGAGCAGCAGAGAGGTGCCCACAGCCAAATGCTGCCTGGTTTTATCTGCCAAGAACCACAGCAAAGATAAAAGAACAAGGGCAAATTCCCAATCTATCGCTTGTGAAACTGCACTCTGAATTACTGACATTGACCAGGGAACAGGAAAATCCCACAGCTCCTTGAAATATCTTGAACTACAGACAAAAAAAGGAAAAAAACAAACAGGCTGAGCTGCAGAATAGCTCCAATGGGCATATCCCAGCTGCTTGTTGACACAATTCACTTGTTGCCAGTGGTTTGAGCCCTGGAGAGTAGACCCTGGCACACCTGGCTACAGAAAAGGCTCTGCTCCATGTGCATTTCTCCCACAGACTCCTCATGCCCTAACAATGACAGATCTCCTCCACTCAGCCTGGAAAGCTGCCTCCTTTGCACTGCCAGCATCCTGGGAGAGGCCCCTGCAGCCTCAGGCACAACAAACAGGGCATCTGAAATGTGAACATATGGAGGAACTGCAAGGGGAAAACCAGGTGCAGCAGCTGAACTGCACAAGGTGGCTACAAGCAAAATCAAAGCCATGGCAGGACTTAAGGGAATCACATTTTTTCAGGAAGATGCCCCCTGAAGGAGGCAGAGTGGTTAGGCAGCGTGTCTCTGTACAGGAAATAAATTACCTTGAGCTGATAGTTCAAGTGGAGACTCAAAGGCAACCCTATAAGGATTCATTAAGTTTTTCAGATTCTGAAATAGCTGAAAGGAAAACACATCAGAGTTAGCAGATGAAAACAACAATGACTCCTGAGCACCCAGAATTGCCCATCATTATTTCCTCCCTCTAGAAAACCTCCCACCCATGTCCTTTAAAATCTCTAGCCATCAGTAAATAAAGTGCTTTAACCACTGTCCTGCAGGTCACTTATCCTTCCTCCCCTGCCCCCTGGGAAAGGCACAATCCAGAGGGTGCTTCTCCCACTCACAGCCCCGTGAACAGCACGGTCCCACCCAGCAGACCAGGGAGATTTGGAGCTCTCAGTGACTCTGGGCTTGGTGCTGCCCAGCAGACATTCCAGGGGTGACCCAGAAGCTCCTACCTTCTCCCCATTGGGGTTTCCAAGAACATAGCAGCCCATGATGTGGATGATATTTGGTTCAGGATTGACTTTACTCATCAGCCGGCTCAACCTCTTCCAGAAGCTGGAAAAAACAGAATATTTAATTAAAAAAAAAAAAAAAAAAAAAAGTCATTCCTCATAGGCATGATTAATCCCAAGAATGTGTGCACACACCACTCAGATGGGGCCTGAGGCTCCCAGGAAACTGCTCAGGAAGAGCCATTGGATCTTGGACAAGGAAGTGCAGCCCATTGAGCCGAGGAAGCTCCAAGGTGAAGAGAAAGGAGCAAACTCCACCAGGAGTGCTTTTGGAGTGAGAGTTTTACCAAGCATCCCCCCCAGTTTCCTCTCTCCCATTTCTATCAACAAGAGCCCTTTGTGAGCACGAGGGTTATCAGTGCACTGGTTCATCTCCAGGGCGTGAAATCAGCAGGGAAGAGCTGCAGAGATTGTTCTGCAGAGGGACCCACAGCACAGCCCAGGCAGCTCCACGTCAGCCCGTGCTTGGTGCTGCTCAGTCACACCCCCTTGCTGTGCCCAGGACCTGGTGCCTCAGGGAGGTGAAACACGACCCCCTCCCCTGGGCAGAGGGTGGGAGAAGATTTTTGGGGGGCTCTAAAGCCCAGAAATTCCTCTGTGGGTTTTTCAACCAGACTGCAAGCTCAGCTTTCCACAGCACTGCCTCCCAGGGACACACAAGCTGGATGGAGATGTTCACTTCCAGGCTTCCAAGTTTTCAGCTGTGTGTTCACAGCTTTCTGAAGACCCCTGATTTATCAGCTCTGGAGCAGTTATGTCTGGGATGTGCTCAGAATCGTGCATGTGCACACGTGCTGGAGGATTTTACAGTGTTTGTGCCAGAGTATGAGATTGCTGAACAGATGTTGATTTTAATACTCAGTTCTCACGCCAACAAAAAGTTGTGTAGGAACAGGTTGGTATACATCCTCTCCCCCACAGCCAGGCACTGTTAGCCAAGGAAGTTTGAGCCAGCACCAGTGAGTAGGCAGCAAAACAGGCAAAGCTTCACTCTGCATGGAGAAGCAAAATTGCCTCAGCACCCCAGCTGACAGGCTGGCAGTTAGTGAAAAGCCTCCTCAGTAACAGGCTGGACTTTGAGCAGGCTTTGCAGAGACAAATTCCACTTCCCCCTGGCCAGAGCCAGCTGTGGGGGAACACTCTGGATTTCTGCCAGAGTCACCAGCTTAGCAATGACTACCCAGCCACTGCTGAGCACCAGGGGCTGAGGTGCATGATCTGGTTTCTGGTCAGCAAAGCCATTGTTAGGAGAGGAAGTGTCTTTTTTTCACCCCCTCTTTTGATAGTCTCTATCCAGGGAGACACTAAACAGCAGACAAAGCATAAATCTCCTGGTGACCAGGGCTGGAGCACCCCAGGGATGAGCTCAGCTCTGTTGCCTTTGCTGTCACCTCTGAAGGAGCTGAGAGCTCCTACTCGGTCCCCCCTCAGCCTCCTCATCCCCTGACCAAGGCACCCCAGCTCCCTTCACTTCTCCTGCTCCACCATGTGCTGCAAACACTGAGCAAACCCAGCAGAAAAATGCCAAGCAAGCCAGGACACAACACAGCCACTCACAGGATCAGATCTTCCTCCTTCTCCACTTTGGCAAAAGTGGCGACTTTGTTCTTTAGCAGGTATAAGTGCCCGGGGCCCCCCTGCAAGAGAGAGACAGACAGATGGAGATCCCTGTGCACAGCCCCGAGGAAACAAAGCCTGGATGTGTTTCCTGCCGTGCCCAGCCCTTCCCAGCAGTGCCACAGGGAGCAGGGCAGCCCCAGGGGCTGTGCAGACATGGGCAACATCCACACACGGGCAGCGTGGTGGGGCTGGGATTCTCTGGGTTTTGCTGTTCTGTGCCCACATCGCTCTAGAAAGGCACAATAGGACATAAAAATCACCACTGTGGGTGGCTGGAGGGTAATAGGGAAGACAAGAAAGTCCCTGTCACTTGGGGTGAGGAGAAGCTGAGCACAGAGGGGTAAGCAGGCAAGGGATGGCACTGCAGAGGAACTGGACTTGGGCAGCAAGAGGCATAAACAGATTTACACAAGACCAGGAACATTAAAAGTCCCAGTGTCCAGGTCAGAGTGCAGCAAAGCTGCTCCTCTGCAGCTCTGGGCACATGGAGGAAGTTAAGTCAGGTCACCTCCCTCCCTTCTCAGGGCAAGGTTCCCTGCACAGCTGCTGGGGAAGCCCACAGCTGACCACAAGGAGAACAGCAAACTTGTGAGAGAAATCCCCACAACCCCCAGATCCAGCAGGCCCTGGACCTGTCCCAGCCACCGCTCCAGCCTGACCCTTCTCCTGCATCCTCTGGCCTCCAGCTGCCAGCTGAGCCACCTCCCAGTGTGACCCACCACACACCCTGGCACTGGCACACTGAAGCTGGATGGAAACCACAACTGTGACACTGCAACTGCTTGTTCCTGCCTCTGGAATCCTTTCCAGGTCTGTGCTGATGATGGTTTGCCTGGGGTCCCTTGAGAGCAGCTGAGAATCAGCCCAGCTCTTGATTTGGCCTCACTAAATCAGGTTTGATTTCCTGCTGTCACAGCAATTGGAGACTGCTCCGTGTCTGGGAAATGGGAAGTGAAAGCTGTGCCTTGGCAGCGACTGTAATGGAAGCTGACTTTGGAATATTGGTTCCTCTATGTCATCTTCCCTATAGAAAAAGACACATTTCTAACAGATCACCCAAGTGTTTAACAACTTTCATGTACCTGGCAAAATATCAGCATCTTCCAGATTTTGCAGCCTTTCCGATAAATGTTAAGTTTCTTCTCTATTTCCTCTGCAAAAAAAAAAAAAAAAACATTTTGGAAAAGATGAACCATGGACAACATTCAAAGTTAATCTTATAGACAGGAGGCTGAGCTGGTAAAGGTGCCCAGCACCTGAATGCTGTGGGCAGCAGGGAACCCCAGCAGGTGCCAGGGCAGGGAAGGGACAGCACAGCACCACACAAGGCTCTGCAGTGCCCACAGCACTGGAGCAGCCCCAGCCCTCCTGGCCCTCTGTCAATGCTCCCTCTCATCACCACAGCCACAATGAACAGGCACCTGCTGTCCTGTGCCTCAGTTTCCCTGCCACAGGCCAGGAGCTTGGCAGAGAAGAGGGGCCACAGAAGGGAAGGTTTGTTACAGCAGCACATCCAAGAGCAGCTGACTGACTGTCAGGGGTCACTGGGGTGACAAAAACACCTCTGTGAGTGGCAGCTGAGGCACAGGGCAGCCCAGTGACTTCCATACTGATGGTCACTTTTGCAATGGGCAGGAAATAAGAAAAGGAGGCAACACTCACGTACCCAGAATGTCATCAAAGGTGGCATGTTCATGGTCCTGGAAACCAAGAGAGAAGACATATAAAGGTTCCCTTTCACAGCAGCTCCCCTGACAGTATTCTGGTCTCTAACATTCACACAACCCCATTCCCAGGTGAACAGATGCTCTAAGAACACAGTTACACCTGGTGGCTGCTGGTCCCAGCAACAGTAATCCCCACCCTAAATCACATTTCAGCACAGAAGCTGAAGACTGAGCAGTCCATGAAGACCAAATCCACCCAAAGGCTTGAAGATGAAGCCTGCAGACACATGCAAAGCACAGACTGTCCATCAGATGCAGTCAGCAGCAGCACTGGCTCTTTCCCTCTTGGCTCTATTTTGCAGACAGCCTCTGGCTTTCCCCATGTCCAGGCTGGCTGACAGCAGCTGCATTCCCAGCACAGCTGCATTCCCAGCACAGCTGGCTCACAGGACCACTGCAGAACCCTCCAAGAGGGGCAGCAAGGCTGAGCCCCAGCAGCACTGCCTGCTGCACACTGACACTGGCCCTGCTGGGCTGTCAGTCCCACTTCCCCTTGCAAATTAAATTATTAGGATAAAGAGACCCCTGACTCCTCCCTGCTGTTTCAGACACCTGCTCAGGCCAGACTCTCAGGGAAACATCAGAGTTCAATTAATGACTGACAGGGATGCACCACTGCATGGAAAGCGATGGGGTTGTGTTGCACTGCTGAGCTCCAAGGCCCTGCCTATCCCAAGGATGAACATGAGGAGGAGCCCCAAGCCTGGCAATGCCTGCCCAGCCTTCCCTTGATAATCCTCCCATGCAGCCTGGCTGGGCCTGCAGAGCCCAGAGCCCCGTGTGTCACTTTCACCCCACCTTGAGCCCCACAAAGCCAGCCCAGACCCCAAAGCTGGGTTCAGCACACCCCCAGCCCCTTCCTGACAGCTTTTCCAAAGCACATCAGTGTTTTGGGGTCACCACAACAGGAACTAGGGAAATAAAAATGTCTCTGTGTGACTCCTCAGGCACAGCAGAAGTGTTTTACTCACATAGAGAATGGGGATGATGGAGGGGTCGTCCCTGCGGATAATTGTCGGGACATACTCTGCTTTGGGCACCTTGGAAGAAATGAGCTGGAAAAGGGAAAAAAAGGGGAGAAAAAAAGCATGAGGAGAAGGCAGTTCAGTCTGGACAGAAGCACAAAGGCCATATTAGAGTGCCCTGTTCAGCTTTCTCAGGTGTTACTCAGGGTAGCAGCTAACCCAGTATATCCACACCCAATGGAAGGTGCAGCCTTTGGTTCAGCACAGAGCACACCAAGGCCTGCCAAACACCCCTGAATGTCACCGTCTCCTTGCCCCCAAGACATGAGCACACAGGCTGCTCTGAGCCCAGGAACAGTCTGGAATGGCAGACCAGGGTGCACAGAGGATGGAGCAGCTGGAGCATCACCAGGGATGGCTGTGCCCCAGGGAGGGTCAATCCTGCACAGCCTCCCCCTGGCTGCAGGGAGCGTTCAGTGGCTGCTGCTGGGACATGCCCACCTGCACAGGGACCAGCCAAGGGCTGGCACAGCAGGCACAGGGCACGGGGCTGCAGGCATCAGGCAGTGCCTGGCTACTCTGGCTGAACCCCCAGCTGGTTTCAGCAGCACCAGAGCCTGAGCTGTGCTGTGATTCCAGGCCCCTCCGTTCCTCTCTGTGGGAGCAGAGCTGGCAGTGGTGCTGGTGGGCTGGGAAGTTCAGCTGGGTTCCAGCTGGGGCTGCTGTCCAAGCTCCCCATCCCATCTCTGCTCCAGCCACAGAGGAGTTTATTGGACATTTCTGAAGCAGCACAATGTGCTCTAAATATATATGCAGGGATGGACACAGCCTGGACAGACATGCTGCAGGGTGTCCAGGGCTGAGCACAGCCACGTGTTGTGTCCCTGCTCTCTGGGTCTCACCTGGACACCCTGCCCTGAGGGTGCTTTTGGGCTGTCTGCACAGCCAGCCAGGGAACACACACAAAAGCAGACTGTCCCTATGTCCTTTGCAGGTCTGAGCAGGGCCCACTCAAACACAGCACTGCTGTGCTGGGCTGGCAGTGCTGCCCTGAGAACAGGCTGGAAGCTTGAGACCCCATTCTGACTTGTGCCTCTGGCCAAAGAAGGGGCGTGTCAGGACCTGGGCCTGTCTGCCACACCCCACAGAGCAGAGCAGAGCAGAGCAGGGAGCACAGGGGGAAGCCTGGCATCAAGAAAGGATAAAAGAGCAGAAAGCATCCCAAGGGATGACATGCAGCTCCAAAGAAAATCCAGCAAGGAACAACAGGAGGGAGGGACTGCTGGGACTGGGAACTCAGGTCTCTGTTTTCAGGGTTAACAAGACTCAGGCTGACCTGATTCTGTGCTGGTGTCAGTCCTGCTCTGATTTGGACTACAGGTCCTTCCTAGGTTTTTTCCAACACATTATCCCTGCAATAACAGACCTGAATCCATGTCATGTCTTGGCTGATCTCTGAGTGACCCTCACACACACCTGAGGCATTGCCTACATAACAGATCTGCCTCTTCCCATTAAGATCCTAAACTCAGCAGCTCTGAAAGGACAGACAGAGCCTGAGTAGACACAGGTAGCTGAGCTGGAAAGCCTCACCATTATTTTTGGTGGAATGAAGTCTTCTCCATCACATGCCATGGCTTCAAGTTCCTTTTCTGCTTCCCAGTTCAAGTCAAAGTCACCATCCAGAGTGCCGCAGGAATCCTGAAGGTCATGGCCTGCCAGAACACAGGGAGCATTACAAGGGCAGAGCAGCCTTCCCCACTCCATCCTGCCTGGCAGCTTCCTCCCAAGAGATGCCACGAGACTTGTGCCCTCTTGTCACCCACACAGTGACAGACACCACTTTGGAGCTGGTGTCTTCCAACAGACAAACACACAACAAATGGAGAGTGCACAGAGAGCTCCACACCACATGTCACAGAACTTCATCACTCTCGCAGTCACCAAGCTGAGTTTCCAAGTGCTCAGTGTGGCAGGATGGTCTCATATTTATAACACTCAGTCACAACAGTCACCCTGTCATTCCAGAAATGGGGAAGGAGACAGAACGCAGACAGACTCTCTACACTTCAGCACTGCCAGGCTGATAAGCAAAAGTCCAAAGACTTCAAAGCTGGTCTTCTTGTAGTAATTACTGCTCTGACTACATCTTTTGAGGGATTATAAAGAAAATCTGCCTTGTTGGTCAGGCTGATCCTGGCAGAGAAGTCTTGGAGCGTGCGTGACGACAGCTGCAACAAACACAGTCATATTGCAACAGTAGACTTGAACTTGTTCTCCAAATTGACCTTACCTGATGGCCTTCAATGCTTCCTGGGGAAAAAAACATCTGGAAGGAATATAATTGACCATTAAAGATTAAAAATAGAGATGGTTGCTGGACTGAGGAAAGAGAACCGAGGTGCCTCTGTTTGTGCCTTTGGGGACGTCCGAGTGCCGCCGGGCAGTGCCTGGAGCCTTTTCCATCCACCTCTGGGCAGCTGAGGGAGCAGGGAGGAGTCAGACTGCCAAACAACAGGGTCATGTTCTGAACCTGGCCTTTCACACACCTCCCCCTGCAACCTGGGTCTTCTACAGCTGACAGGGCCAGATCTCGCGCTTACCTGGTAAGTCAGATCATTTCATCAGTGAAATTCCCTTCAACATGGGCAAGCTCATATCCACCAAGCTCCTGCCTACAGGCTTGCAATAAAATCTGTGTAAAACAGCCATTCCCTTTATAAGAATACAGTGGGAAGATGCTGGCATTTCTTCCTGTAAATTAAGACAACAGCATCTCAGTCCCCACGAGCAGAACGTGGCAGCGTTCCTGGGGATTCCCAGAGGGATTCCTGGCAGCCCAAAGGAAGATCAGATTGCCCCAAGCTATCGCCTGTGCAGCAGCACATCAAAGCTCCACCTCAATAGCTGTGTTCTGGAGCTATTCCAGGCCAGGAAAGAGCTCAGAAGGGGCTCCTGCACGGGAAGCCACATTAGCCCCACTACGGTGAAGGTAGCCTTGGACTGGTGAGCTTCCAGATAGGTTGTTTTGGTGCCAAGAGGATAAGGGATGATGGGAACAGAGGGCTGAAAGAGAGCTGTACCACTGGGTACACTTTGGCAACTGCTTAATGACCTGAGGTTAGATGAGTTGTGCTCTACAAATAAATACAGGTACACACAGATGAACAGGAACATACACCTGGAGCGTTACCTGCTCCGATCTCAGGAAACTAAAAAAGGATCACAGACAGGACAGAAGGGCACAGAGCAGTTACTCCAGTGGGACTCCAGCCAACACCTCCACTGGAGGGTTTGCCCACAGGAGGAAGCTCAAAGGACTCAGAACTCACTTTCTCGAGAGTCATGGAAGGAATCAGCTTTGATGGGAGTCGGGTCACTCCAGGACCTGCTGAAGCTCCTCTCACGCCGTTCGGCAAATGCTAGGATAAAACCAGAGCATGACATTAACAGATCCCAAAGCCACCTCTGCTGCTGCCAGCAAACAAAACATCCAGCAGACTGCCACCAGCGCCACACATCACAGACTCCCCTGGGCTGGTCCTTGCACTTGCCAAACGTGAGTCCTCTCCACACAGCAAACATGGATCTCTTCCACACAGCAGAGACAGAGTGCCCACAGGATGGGGTGTGTGACACAGAAACAGGACAACACTTGATGGTCTCTCCTTAGATGTACACAGCTCAAAACTCAATTTAGCCAAGGCCATTCCAGTGTCCTGGGTAAGTGCTCGGACTCCAAGGCCTCACAGAAACATGCACTGCACACCTAATGACACCTGCACGACCAGACAAAGGCTGCAGCTCTCCAGTCAGTTCTACCTTCGTGTTCCAGTGGCACCCCAGTTGGAACTGGACCAAACAGCAGGGCTGGGATGTCTCTGGAAAGCCCACGCTCTCTACATTTTGTTGCAAAAGAGGAAATCCTTCAGCCTTTGCTTGCCTGCACTCCTGTGAGCACCACTCATGGCTCTTTTTTCCTCCCAAGGAGTGTTGTATTGTTTGTACTGGCATTTCCCAAGCACAATCCAGGGAGCTTGGCTCAGACAGCTGCACCGCAGGCAAATTCCTGGGAACTGGCAAGCACCACGTCTGACTTGGCAAGCCCATGTGAGAGCCATTATGCCGGGATTAACAGCCACTTATGGGCACTAATACCTATTTCTGGTGGCAGACAGAGTCTGCAGCAGGAACTGAGCAACAGCAGCACAGGAATTCACTGCAGATCTGCACCACAAGAGCAGCCTGTCCCCTGCTGAAGTGTGTCCAGGTGGGCGTCCAGGAAGAAAAACCACATCTTCAGTTCTTCAGGTGATCTCCATCGTCAGCTTTCAGTTAAAACCTGGCATTTTGCTACTGTGCACATGAAGAAAGCTTTGAAAACATGACCCAAGAGTTCCTGAGGCAGAGACATGCCCGAGCTTCCTGACAGCTCTGGGGGAGGTGAGCCCTGTCCACGTCAGGCAGTGCTAACTCAGATGCCAATGAAGACTCTGGAAAGGGCAAAGCTCTTTGCTGATCACTTCCCACAGCACATGAGGAAGGAAAGAATGCAAATGGAACTCAGCAGTGCTTTGCTGTGGGCAGTCTGTACACGATGCCTGGCCAGGGGGTGGGAAGAACAAGCTGTTTTCTCTTCTGGAGCAATCCTCAGCTCTCAGGAGCAGGTGACACCACTTTGACAGCATTAAAGGAGCTGCCCCAATCAAGTCATGGAGGATTGTTGCCTTTCTCAGGGAAAGGGAACTGCCATTTTCCAGGCCTAAGAGGTGATTTCTTCCCCAGTGAGGTGTAACACTTATTTCCCCATTGCTTCAATCTCTTCGCTGTTCCTCTTCTTCCTTTCACCATCCTCTCAGTTCCCACCACGCAACTTTCTCCCAGGTCCTGCTGTGGAGATGGCAGTGGGACAGGGGAGGAGGAGACAGCCAGCAGTCTGTGGCACATGGAGCTGGTCCCAGCTGCAGGGAGAGGCCAGGCAGCTCTGTTGGACTCCCAGCTCTGGTTCTCCTCACTGGCCTCCACACCAGTGATCACCAAAACCCACACACAGGACAAGGATGCTGCAGCTTTTCCTTCCATGCCTTGCACCAGAGATCTCCCACAGCCATGGCAGAGGGTCCTTGGAAACAGCCTCCAGGCTGCTGAGAGGCATCCACATGTCCTGGACACTTGCAACCATCTGGCCTCCTTTTTTGTAGGGTAAAATGGCACCAGCAGGTCAAATCCTCTCTCTGGCCCAAAGCCAGGTCCTTTCAACCCACATGTGCATGTGACAGAATTCCCACAAAGCCCAGAGCCCCCAGCTCCTCACAGCCACACTGACAGGTGCTCACTTACTTTGTGCTTTAACCCTTCGGCTCCCCACCATGCGGAGGTGCTTCCGAAAATTCCTGAAAGAAAGGCCAAACACAACCCTTGAGAAAGGAACCACAAAGCAACACCTGGGCCCAGCAGGACTGAAAGAACAGGGAGGAAAGAAATACAATGGGCATGACGGTGTATGTCCTCCTGGGCTTCCAAAGCTGGAGAGCAGGTCCCCAGGCTGCAGTGACCCAGGGCTGGGGGTGGCTGTGTTTGTTCAGTGGGGCTCTTCTGAGCTCCCTGGGCTGCTGGTACAGGGCAAGAAGGGTCCCTCAGGGCAGCCCCCTGCTCATGGCCTGCTTTGCCTTTTCTGTGGTTAAGCTTTACCTGTGCTGTATTTGCTGAGGACACCCCCTGCCCATGCTGGCAGTGCTTCCTCCTTTCCTGGGAAAGAGCAGTGACTGCTCCCCTCTCTCTGCCTTCAGCAGGAACGTGGGGTGCCCAGGCTCTGCCCTGCTACAGGCAGCTGCACACACCATGCTCGTGGCTGTGCTCATTCCCAAACACAGCAGCTCCTACAATCCCTCCTGTGTTGGTAACCACACAGCCTGTGCTGCTCTCCAGCCAAAGAGCTGGGCAAGACCAAAGCAGGCTCTCCCTCCTTGGGCAGCAGCACTCAGTGATGTCCCCATAGGCCTGCTGTCCCCTGTGCTGCCCTGCCCTGGACTCACAGGCAGGTCCAGAGGGGCTGCAGAGCACACAGCTCCAGGGGAAAGCCCTGGGGAGCAGCTACACCCCCCAGTCAGGTGTGTGTAAAACAGAGTGTCCTGGCCACTCCTGAGAGGCCACGGCAAAGGGACTCTTTGTCCAGCCCCTCGCACTGCAGGGGACCGGTTTCTCTTAGTTTCTCATCACTCACAAGGCAGGAACAGGACAGGAGGAGGAGACACCAGAGGAGACACAGGGAGGAGCAGCATGTGGACTGCCAAGGGAAGTGCCCCTCTCCTTGAACCCCACTGAGGCAGGGGGACTGCACTCTGCAGTGCAGCCCCAGCAGGACAGAGAGCCCGTGCACTGGGCAGCCCACATGGAGTGGGGGAGCCTTCCTGGATTCCTTCTGCCCCCCAGCACACAGGGCAGACACCAAGCAACAGAGAGTACAGCTGGTGAAAGGGGTCAGTGAGAGTCACCTTGCTCACACGGGTTAGTGGGATGAGTAAGGACATGGTACAGCCATGCAGATGCTTCAGCAAACTCACTGGACTAGAAGACACTTCCAGCACTGACATGAAGTTGTTCAGGGAAACTCAGATACATCTGCTCCTGTCCAGGAGATCCACACAAACACAGCACTCATGGGAGAGCACTTTACCCACGTCACCTCCTGCACTTCCCCACTTGGGCCTTGGATCCCTTGTTGTCATCAGGATCCAAATTCAGCAAGAAGGAAAACCAGCAGCTGGGAGCACCATTCTTCCATGCCAAACTTCCATCTGTGCTTGGGCTATTAAATGTTTTCCAAAGATTTCTTTTCCCTCTACCTGGGTAGGTGGAAGATTCACTGCTGTGGATCAGACAACTGCCCCTTTAGACTCATCACTGGACTGGCTCTCCATACAAAGCCCTCTGGGGTGCACCATCACTGACAACTTGGTCTGTCTTACAGTGCATTACATTAAAATCCAAATAAATACAACATTTTAAGGGAACCAGGGATGTTCTTTACACAAAAAGGTCTTAGACATATGTTACACCTCAGCAGAATGGAAAGCTTTCTGGTTCATTGTGAGCCCAAGACCACACCAGACACTGAGCACCAATATTAACTGCCAAGGTCACTGTCACATCCTTTGGGCTTTTGACATTTTGCAGTAAAATCCACTTTTCTGTTAAATGCTCGGCTGTCCTCTCCACAGAGGTGTTTCTCCAGACCCTGGGGGCAGAGGGGTAAAGCATTCTGCCACAGAAGAGTGCTGCTCCCAGCTGCCTGGACAGCCTGGGCTCTCCCATGACAGACTTAAAAGCTGTCTCCTAAATACTGCTGAAAGCAGCCCCAGGGAGAATCCAGCTGCTCAAGGTCAAATCCAGCTGCTCAAGGTCAACCACTGCCCTGAATGCTCAGAGAATGGGACAAAGGCCTCGTGCTCTCTCTCTTTCCAGAAAAAACAGCACTTTGGAAAGGAGGTGCAAGGCTGGGACTGCCTCTTAATGTGGGCAAGCTGTGGGCATCTGGATCAGCTGTCTGGCTGCTCAGGCCCCTCTGGACCTGCACATCAGTGTGACAGGGCTGGCCCTGGGGAAGCTACAATCAGCTCTGTGAGCAGTGGGGCTCCACAAACCTGCCCAGCCTTCCTGCCTGGCCCCTGCAGCTGCACCCACAAACCCTGGGCCATTTGATCCCTTGCAAGATCTCTTCACCCATCACGGCACAACCAGAATCCCTCAAGTTTCAGCAATAAAATCTTCTTATTGCTCCCTTTTCTGTACAGCTCTCCTCCTGACAGGCTGCAGCATGCATGAGACCCCACAGCACCTCCAGGGTATCCACCCCAGGTATCCCTCCAGGGTATCCACCCCAGCCAGAGGGGCTCCCAGACACTGCAGCCCCACTCCACACCCTGCAGCTCTGCCTGCAGTGGGACACCACACTGAGAGAAGCCTTTTCACCACCCAAACTCCTGGCAGCACCTCTCACATTCCCCTCTCTGGCTGCTGCTGCAGTGGGCACACGGCTCAGCAAACTCTGGGCATCCCTCACTCCATGGGCAGCACCCTGTGGCCACACACACAACCCAGCCTCCCTGGACACAGCACTCAGCACTGCAGGGGCTGTGTGAGAACAAGAACCATGAAACACCCACCAAGGGCTGCACAAACCTGCAGTGGGGCCAGGATCCTTCTCACTCCCTGCAGGAGAACACTGAGCACTGCCAGCAATCCCTACAGCCAGCAATCCCTACAGCAATCCCTACAGCCAGCAATCCCTACAGCAATCCCTACATCCAGCAATCCCTACAGCAATCCCTACAACAATCCCTACAGCAATCCCTACAGCCAGCAGTCCCTACAGCCAGCAATCCCTACAGCCAGCAGTCCCTACAGCCAGCANCAACAATCCCTACAGCCAGCAATCCCTACAGCCAGCAATCCCCACAGCCAGCAATCCCTACAGCCAACAATCCCTACAGCCAGCAATCCCTACAGCCAGCAATCCCCACAGCCAGCAATCCCTACAGCCAACAATCCCTACAGCCAGCAATCCCTACAGCCAGCAATCCCCACAGCCAACAATCCCTACAGCCAACAATCCCTACAGCCAGCAATCCCTACAGCCAGCAATCCCTACAGCCAGCAATCCCTACAGCCAGCAATCCCTACAGCCAGCAATCCCTACAGCCAGCAATCCCTACAGCCAGCAATCCCTACAGCCAGCAATCCCTACAGCCAGCAATCCCTACAGCCAGCAATCCCTACAGCCAGCAATCCCTACAGCCAGCAATCCCTACAGCCAGCAATCCCTACAGCCAGCAATCCCTACAGCCAGCAATCCCCTCAGCAATCCCTACAGCAATCCCCACAGCAATCCCCACAGCCAGCAGTCCCCACAGGCAGGATCCCAGCCTGCTGTCCCGCCTCCTCTCTGGGACACAACAGACAGACAGGCTCCTGCTGGGCAGCCCTTCAGTGTGCACTGATGTGAAGAACAAGCTGGACACCCAGCACAGGGCTCGGGGGGCTCCATCCTCTCTCCTGACCACACAGCCCCCCAAGGCACACAATTCCTGCTCCTGTACTCACAGCCCACAGGAACAAGCCATTTCCTAACCAAGACCTGCCTCTGCCTAACAAACTCTGAGAAATCTCTCTTTTTAAAGATACACTGTCTATTTGCTTAGAGTGTCTTTGGTTTGGATTTTTATTTCTCTTCGTTCTTGGTGAAAAAAACTCACCACCCTGAAGTTGCTAAAAAAAAAATTATTGCCTGGCAATTTCTCATTTAAGAAAACCTGATGTTTTTCTCCCACTTGGTTTTGAACAGCGCTGAAGTGATCATGGCAGTTTTTAACCAATGACACAGATGCTGTGTTATCCTTTTCAGTAGGCTGCCAAAACACAGGAGCCTCGGCACATTTAAAAAACCAAGGCAGTTCTGATTCCCACTGTGAGTAAGTGATGTGCCACAGGAAGCCTGCAGAAGGAAACCAGGCCCTTCTGTAATACCTGGACCTGGTATTACAATTACAATACCTGTAATACCCTGTCCCCTTTTATTTCCCTTCTATTATTGAAAATAAAGAATTTTAAATATACTTCTGGCCACTAGAGATGTTAATTTTGCCTCTATATTAAAATAGACTTCTGGCCACTAGAGATGTTAATTTTGCCTAGGTCTCAGATTTCTGAGGTGCATTTGTAGATGCAGCAACAGCACATACAAGTGTTCAGTTAAGCTCAAACAAATTCCTGCCCATGGCAGGGGAGTTGGAACCAGATGACACTTTAGGTCCCTTCCAACCCAAACCATTCCATGATGATATGAAATTCCAAGTCTTTGGGAGAAGGCTGGGGAAATTGTGTCTTTAGTTTTTGAAGTATGTATTATATATGATCCTGCCTGAGACACAGATCATGTATATTATATTTGGAATGTTAAAAGCAACTTGACAGTGTTCTCTAAGAAGATGGAGATCAGCAACCCTGAGCACTGCAGCATCGTTCACCCCACAGCTCCAGCAGAGCCACTGCCAGTGTCCCTAGGACAGCACAGAGACAGGGACAGCCACGTTCAGTGCCACCAGGGTTCTCTGGGGACACCCAAGGGCCCATGCAACAGCAGGTCACAGCTATGGGGGGAAGGGGCCCTACCTCTGGATAAGAGCTGCAGAATCATTCTCTCGTTTCCGTCTCTTCCTCTCTGCGTAGCCCCTGAACGCCCTGGGAAACCATTTCAAGCCATTAAGCAAGGCCACAGCCTGGAACTGCAGAGCACACGGGACACACAGGGGAGAGCTCTCAGCACACAACACAGGCTGTGCTGCCCCGGGGCACGGGTGGGTCGGGGCTGGGCAGAGCACTCACCAAACCACAGCTCCTCACCCCCTAGGGCTGGGCAAGCAGCTGCTCTAAAGCACCAGAGCAGGGCCCAGAGCAGGAGCAGCCACCATCCCTGCTCTGGAGAATGGACCTGGGAGCTGCAGGCACACCCCCTCTGCACACCAGGGTGGAGAGGGACAAAGTGTGCCAGCAACTGGGGTCTGCCCTCGGAGGATGAGGATGGTTTGGTGGGGTCCATGTAGGCCCTACCAGGTGGAGCCACCTAACCTCCTGCCAGCTGACAGACAGCCCTAGCACAGGGAAAGCATGGGTGAATATGATGGACAGCAGAGGAGAGGAGAGGAAAGGAGAGTTTATCCAGGACACCAACAGACATGGAAATAAAATAAATTAAGATCATACTTACGAGATGCTAGAGATTCCAGGAGACGCAGGGAGAAAGAGAGAGAAGAGGAATTCATTAGTGCTCAGCCCCAGCCAGCAGTCTGAGGGAATTCCCACTCCAGAAGGAATATTTCTTGTCAGGTGGAAGGAAATTGCTTTTTAAATTAAACATTTCTCAGTGCTGAGACTCCTCCTTGCCTGAGCTCAATCCTCCCTGGGGCAATGCTGACTTGTGGCTTGGATGCAAAGTGAGCTCCACAGAGACCCAGAGACTGTGCAGATGTACAGCTGAGTGTGGCCTGTCAGGCTGCAGCACCACGAGCTCCTGGGGCAGGGAGAGCTGCTCCCACCCTGACAAACACTGGTGAAGTTGGCTCACACTGCTGCTCCATGAAGGGAGTGAGCACAGCAGGATGAAAACACCAGAGCAGAGAGCAGGGGCACTTGGGGAGCCATCCCAGCACCTTGGGGAGGTGCCCTGAACCTCTGGAGGTGTTTCTGTGCCATTTCTAGAGGCAGCACAAAAGTTCCAGAAATATCAACCAAGGAGCTACATCAATCAAGGCAGTTGTGCTCCTCAAGGGTTTCCTTAGGGCACCATTCCCCAAAACAACCTCACTCTGCCCTTCAAGCCCTGTAAGCCCTGCCATGGGCCACCATCCTGCTACAAACCTTCTGCCCAGCAAACAGGAATTCAGACAGCAAAGGCTGTGTCCAAAAGCAAAGGAAATGTGCTGATTTTTGCACATGGTTAGTGGGTCAGATCAGAACTGTGAAATACCATTGGCTGTTATCAGCCAGTACTTTTAAAGTTATTTTTTTATAGGGGATGCAGCTACCCCCACTCCTCAACATGGGATCCAGCCCTCACTGCACCAATCCTTCCAGGTCTGATCCAGTCTGGGTTATCCCAAGAGAAATAGTCAGCCTCTTTCCAGGATATGGGATGGGAAAAGTACAAGGGAAAGGAGAAATCCCAGAGAAACAAGATTACAGGACACCAGATTGAACAAGAAGAAAACAGAGAGCTGAGGGTGTCCCAGACATTGGAAGAAACACACAGGAGAAAGGTGACAAGCCTGGAGAAGGGCCTTGGAAGGCAGGACAGTGTCTCATTTTCCTCACTGCTTGCCTTGGTGTTCCAGTCAGGTAGGAAATGCTCAAAACCAAGAGGCAGCACTTCCCATCAAGCTGGGTACAACCTGGAAATGAGCTTCCCTTACTCTCTTCAGCCCTTTGAGAGCTGCCTCCTCCCAAAACACAGCACCCAGGAGCACAAAACCCCTGGAGTGTGGAGGGAAGGGCTTTTCCTAACTCACATCCCTTGAGACTTGGCAGGGATTTTCCTGACACCTTCTCACACCTGCAGAGCAGCACAGAGCTGCAGGGCTGTATCTTATCCCAGAGACAGGCAGCTCTCTGAGTGAGGGATGCAGGGCAAGCCTGGACTAACCTGCCCCTGGGGAAGTGGGTGCAGCAGCAGCAAGTGGAGGAGGGTCCCAGCTGGTGCTCCTCACTCTGCAGAGGCAGCCAGGGACAGGACACAGTGCCACAGAGAAAACCAGGGAAGCAGAGAGGAGCTGGGTAGCCCCAGGGGTTAAACAAGGCAAAACCAAACAAATGAGAGCAGCAGGAAAGAACTAATAAGTGGGAAAGAAAATGAAGAAGAGACAAGTTTCCCTGTCTCTCTCTCACTCCTGGACAGTGATGCCAAACACACAACTGCTGCTCCAGGCTCTCAGCTTGGAGCAGCCCATGGACTCTGGGACACAGACCAGGAGCCCCAGCAGTGGTTTCACTTACGCTTGCATAGTTGTAGTAGCAGTGTGAAAACTGAAGAGGTTCTCTTTTGGGAACCAGGTTCGTATGGGGACATCATCTGCAAGAGACAGAGAGAGCAAAGCCTGAGCACACAGCAGGCACACAAATCCTTCAGACAGCCTGGCTGCCCAAGCTCTTCCTCTCAGGACTTTCCTGCAGCATCCTGCCCTGCACTGAACACGAGTCTCATCCTCCTTGTATAAATGCACCTCATGTGAACTGCCTGAGTGTTCTGTAAATTGGGGCTAAGCCTGTCTATCAGGCTATTAAGTGAAGAATAAAAGCCCTATCTTAAACATGGGAGATTAGAATAATCCAGGAATTACAGAAGTGACATTTGAACTAGGAAAAAAAAAACAGGAGAAAGAAACATTTTTCATTAAAAGTGTTTTCCAGCCTCTACCTTTTCCTTTATACCATTAATTTAAAACATCCCAATCCTCCAGTTCTTTCTAATACAGCCCAGGAGAAAATGAAAAGCATTGACCTTCCACTCAGGACAGTGAGCCTGAAATACCCTCTCCTTTTCTGCCCCTGAAGTTTCAATAAACCCCTCCCACACCTCTCCTGGTGGCCTGACCTTCAGGAATTCGTCTGGTTTGGAAGTCAAGCCACCCCTCAGCTGCACAACCTGCAGGTAACTCATTTAGTCACCTCTGTTTGTAACCTGCCCAGCCCAAACCCATTGTGGATTATTTCCTAATTCCAGGGCATTAGGACACTGCATTATCTTCATGGAATGACCACTAAGACAAAAAGCTGGCAGCAAAATAATCATGTGGGTGGGATGGTGGTGACAGGAGGAGGAACCTGCCCAAGCTGAGGCTGGAGGCAGGCAGGCAGGGAATCAGAGCAGTACTGAAATCCACTGCCACAGGAGATCTCAGTGGACTGGATTCCTGGGGTTTGGGCTACCTGATTTTCCATCTTGCTTCACACCCAATGTGTGCCTCCCCTGCCTAATGCTTTGCCACACGTTGCTGATTGTGTCTGGCTTCAGTCATTCAAGTCTTCAGATCTGATATCTTACAATATATTTGATAATATCTAATATTTTGGCATTGTCCAGGTATTTTTTAATTCACTTTTGCTGGCCCAAACCCAGTCAAACTCCACAAGCCCACTGCAGACCTAATTACTACAGATCAGATAGCTTACCAAATGTTTTGTACAGATCATCATAAACTACAGACTATTCCCTGAAAGCACAAAAAGTGGCTGCAATTAGAGATGCAAAAAATGCTAAGTGCAACTGGGGAGCTTTTCTTTGAAGTGCAGCTTCCCAGAAATCTATAGAAAGCTGTACCAGACACTCCTTCTCAGCTCACAGTTTACGTCAAGTCTCGTTTAAAGGCGCTCCAAGGAAATATGTACGTGAAATGGAAGCTGCATTCTAAAGACTTCTGATGCAGTCCCAAAGTCTGCTCTCCTCCAAAACACAGAGACAGAAGCAAAGCAGAACAACTCAGACTGCAAATGAATTACTTGTTTGAAGTCTCCAACCCACAGAAGTGGTGAAGGAGAAGTTGTACAAATTCCTTTTTAGCCAACAGTTCTGTACAGGCTTCTCAGGGACTGTGCATCTCAAAGGACTGACAATCTCTTAATGTGTCTTTACAGCTTTTAAGCCACCAGCTTTGCTTCAAAGCAGAGCTTATGAACAACAGTTAATATCCTCAGGAAGCTTTGCCTGCACCATTGCTGGGAGCCTTCCCTCCTTTTCTCACAGACAGGAGTCAACTTAGGAAAGATATCCCTGCCCTACACACAGCACTCAATGGAGAAAAACAGATCTGGGAACTTTCACAGGCATCTCTTTACCAGCCAGAGGTAGAAGAGCAGCAGAGGAGCTCACAGGTGGGGACTGAGCAGCACAGCTCAGCTCTGGAGCTCACCCACCAAATTAGAATTCAGATTATGGGTATGGATGTTGCCAGGAGCAGGCAGCACATCTTTTCTGGCCAAGCAGAGGAGCTCGTTGTCCTTTCTTGTCACCATCAACATGGGCCTGGTATGACTGGAGGGACACCACCACCACATCCTGCATCTCCAGCCACCTTCCACTGCACCCACATCCCAGCACCTCAGTCCATGAGTGGATGTGTCTGCACCAGATGCTGGGAGGAGCCCAGGAGATGACAGCTTGTATTTCCTTGGATGGTGTGAGGCATCATAAACTCAGCATCAAAATCCATATTCAGTGATGCCAAGGGGGCCTGGCTGCTGTAAGTGATGGTTTGCAGCAGCCATTTGTGTGAATGCAAACAGAAGCAGCACTGGGAGGTGAAGCCCTGGGGAAATGAGCCTCTCCTGCCTCCACACTCCCTGCTGCCAGGCAGGCAGGACATGCCAGGGAGCTCTACCTGCAACCTGTGGCACTTGTGCTGTTCAGTGCTCGGGTTCACTCTGAGTGACAGCACTTAGAGAGTGCAAATGAGACTGAGCTGAGGGAACTCTCCTTCCATTCTGCCAGTGCTGCAGTGGAATTTGGGCTCAGAGACACAGCCCTGCCTGGGCAGCCACCAGTGCCAGGGCCCAGAGAAGCTGCTGCTGGCTCATTTCAAACACAGAATACTCCACAGGTTCTGCACTGGTCACTTTGTTCCCATTTAAGTAACTACTCTGACACCTTTTCAGAAAGACAAATCTCCATTTCACATTGATAACAGGCCCCAGTGAACACTGCTGCCTAGTTGAAAGCAGATACTGAATTCCAAGGCCCAGAAACAGAACATGGCATCTCCCTAGAGAACTTGCCAGGACGTGTTTTCCAGCAAACAGGTTTTCCAGCTATGAGAAGTTAAACCCCTCCATTAGTGATGTGAAGCTCTCCTTTGTTCTGCTTCAGTCCCACAGTGCAAAGTGCAATTCTGATTTGTTCAGGTTTGGGCTGGATAAAGTTCATTTTCTTCACAGGAGCTGGTATGGGGCACAGGCAGTGTCTGATGTGAAGCCCAAAAAGTCCCAGGGAACAGAGGAACGATGCTTAAAAACCATGCAAAGCATTTCATGGGACTGTAGTTTTTCCACACATTTGATAATCAGCTACTTTTTCATTACTGTTCTTCAGTTTAGGCCATATATTAATTTAGTCACATAATTTCATGCATCTAAGCATGAACATACGATCCAGGACTTGAACTTTTGGTGATTTCACCTGCAGTAAACACCATTGTAATATTTACTAGAACACTATGAACCCAGGAAAGCAGGACAGTTTGATCTCCTCAGTCCTTATACACAATTTCTTCTCAAGGAGAAAACCCCGACCTTTCTTGGCTGGATTCTGTGCTCTAAATGCCTTGATTTGTGTTTACAGAAAAAAATCAGACAAATTAGGTCAGAGTCTCTGCCAGCCACAAACAGGCAAAGATGGACTGCACATTAGTCTATAATTCAAAGCACACAGACTGTGACATATATCTGATTAATGGTTCACTTTTTAAAGACAATCTTTTTTTTTTTTAATGTAATTGAATAATTACAAGCCTTCCTCCCTGAGAACATTCAGCAGGGAAGAAAGTTATCTGGGTGTTATTTGCTAGTGTTTATGGGAAGCCCATGAGGTGGCACTGCACGAGTGGCTTGCAGTCACACAAACAATCATTTTGGGAACACACCAAAGCACAGAACACTCTAACCTGAGCTGAGGCTCCCACAGAGCATCCAGGCAACGTTCACCAAGATTTCCCCTGCCCAGCATGAGGCAGAGGGAGGATCCTGCTCTGAACTGTCTCTGGGATGAGCACGGATGTCGGGCTTTGACACAGCCCTGCCTCCTCCCAAAGGGAGCCCACACAGCTCAGCCCCACCAAGCTGCACGAAGGAGTCGTGAAAACCACCCTGAGCAGCCACTCCTGAGAAAACCACTCCTGACCAGCAGGAAGCAGAGACAACAGAGCCTGGACAAGCTGCTCTCCAGCTGAGCTCAGCTGATTTCCAACTCCCCCTTTGCCAACCCCTTTCCAGGAACGCTGGTGCGAGGTACCAGCAAAGCGCCGGAGGGCCCAACACCAATTTGCGCGCGGGGCCGAGGCGGTGCCACCCCTGCCGTCGCCCAGCTCGCTCACCAGACACTCGGTCGACGCTGTACATCCTCTCCAGCCTCTTCCTGTGCCAGGCAGGCTCAGCGGGCGGGTGCTGCTCCAGCTCGAAGGACGGCTGGGAAGGGGCAGCCAGGCGGGGGCAGCTGGGGCACTCCTTGGAGCCGCGCCGGCCGCCGGGCCAGGCCTTGCAGTGCCGGCCGTGCGAGGCGCCGGCGCCGTGCGCGTGGGGGCCGTGCTGGCACTCCTCGTGGGCGGCCCCCTTCATCACCACCAGCTCCACGCCGTCGTTCTCGTGCTCCGACAGCATGGGCCTCTCGCCAGAGATGGTGTAGACCCGCGGCTTGGGGCCCTCGCTCGGCATCTTCTCCGCCTGCTCCTCGGAGAAGCTGCGCTCGAATTTGCCGTCCGAGATGACCGAGAGCCTGCGCTTGTTCTGGGCCGCCTGCTGCATCTCAGGGGAGTCCTCCTGCCCGATGTAGGAGTCTGCCAGCAGGTGATCTGAAACAAAAGGCATGTTTTCCTCACAACCAGAGCGCCACGGACACTGGCAGATTCAGGAGGCTCTTTGCTGCTGCTGTGTAGGGGAGACACATACAGCAGGTCCCCCCAGGAACTGTTCCAGATGAACGCATGCCCATCACCACCTTCTAAGCCTCCAGAGCTGCCACTGAGAGATATTTCCTATCATTAGGCTCAGTGTATTATGTGTGTGTGGCCAGCAAACAAGGCTAGAAGCAAAGGCAGGTCTCACTGCACAGCCTGAAAATGCTGCCACACAAGACAGCCCTGGTTCAGCTGCAGCCCTGTCTGCTGGTCACAGTCTGCAGCACAAGGACCAGCACCAGCTTCTCTACGTGCCAATCTCTGAGTGTTTGGGGCATTCAATTCTTTCAGAACACTGGCAAAGGGGCAAACCAACAGGGTTTGGGGTTTTTTCTCCTCCTGGTTTCCTGCCAGCTGGTTTGACTTGAAAGAAATGGAGGAAGGCTTCAGCTGACAGCTGCAGCACAGCACCCGCTCCCGGCACCCCCGGTCAGCCGGGCTGGCAGATGGTCCTGAAGGAAAACACAGCCACTCCCTTTGTAGGGTAGGAAGATCGAAAGGAGAGAGGCCCATGAGTGCAACTATCTTTGGAGCCCACACGCTGGATGAAGTGCCAGGAAATCTCAGCATTTCCATGGCAATTCCATGCATGAACCCAACAGCAGCTCCCACCCACCTGCTAATCCTTTTTCAAGTGGCTGTTAATTACCTCTTACACTTCCCTTCAGATGGGAAGCAGCTCGGGGACTGGCAAAAAGGCTCAGCGGGGAATGCATTATTCATGTGACTACTACCCAAAAAATGAAATCATTAGTGTCCAGCACAGACAGCAGCACTTAAAACAGAGGCAGAAGGCAAACCCAAGCCTTTACTTCAGTAGATATTTAAGGAACATCATTCCTTAAACTACCCAGTAATGACCTGGAAGCACCCAGCCACAAACTGAGACCTGGCCACAAAGTGAAGAAGGAAGAGGAGGCCTTCCTCAGGACAAGAGTGCTGGTGTATGTGTGTAACGTGGACCTTTCACTGCCACCACATTCTGCTGCCTCTGAACTGCTCCTGTGCCCTCTGAGAAGAGCACTCCCAAGCTGAGGTTGTGCATTATCAGCTTTTGGATCTGAAATCCATCCTGGACCGTGCTCATGTTGCCCAGGGCTCTCCCCCTGCTCTGTTTGCAACTGACACTGCCCAGAATTGAGCTGGTACCAGTACAGGGTGCCACCCGGGTCTCATTTTTCTGCTTGAGATACAGCTTCCTCCAGCACCAGTAGGAAATAAATCTGTCTCTGGCCACTCTGCTCAAGAAGGGACTGTCAGGGCCGTTCAGGCTGACACAAGTCAGGTTTCATTTGTCTCCTCACAGTCTCAAGTACTGGAGCTGGCAGCTGGGTGACTCGAGCCGGCCAGGAGGAGACACTGTAGGAGTCCTACAGAAAGAGCTGTGCCTTTTGAACCTGCAGCTGATGCTCCTTCCAGGCTTCACATGCAGTCAAAAATCCCTGCCCAGGTGCAGTGAGGGGTAATGCACCTCAGGTACTGCCCAGGTAACGTGAAAGGCTGGCAGTGCTCTGCTTGCCCCACAGTCAGTGTGGCCATCTGCACCTGCTCCAGGAGGGCCTGATGGACAAAAGGCCATTCCAAAGGAAGAAGGTGCTCCCCAGGCTGTCATCCAACAGCCTGGCCACCCACCTGCAGGATACAGAGTCACAGAACAGTGCAGAAAGGGCTCCAAGGTCTCTCCAGCCACGTGTGAGCCCTCGAGAGGCAGCAGGTCCCTCACATCTGCTCTCCAGCAGCTCAGATCCTCCCCAGCTCCAAGATTAACTGTGCTCTAGAGTGGGCTTGTCTTGGGAAAACACCACCAAATGATTCTCCCAGCTCTGCCAAGAGCTGTGCTCGCTAATAGTGCCAAGCAAACCATTTTTAAAATTAAAAACAAAGGCCAGCTCTAAGTACTCGTCTCAACTTGTCAAATTTACTAATCTGTGTGGGCACAGTGACGCTACAGATTTCTTAAGACACCACAAAATCGTGGCTGACAGCTGCCCCTGTTCCTCCTGAAACTGATACTTATAGAGAAGATGCACAGCCTCCTCAGAGGGAACACACAGGAGTGTCACCTTCACTCACACACTGACAGCTCTGGAATGTCAGAAATCCAAGAATTCCTGAGCTCTGGGGCCTGTGGCTAAATGCAAAAATAAAAGTCCCCAAAGCATAGTATGCCTGATGATCACAAGTGCAGAGAGACCAATGCCAGTCCCTGTTCTGTAAGCACTGAGATCTGTTCAGCTCCATAAAATTTACAGACATGTAAGTGGGACATGACTGGTTTCAAGTAAAAGTCAATTTTTTACTGAAATCTTGGCAGGATTGACCAGATATATTTGACTACCTACCTGATCTAGCATGCAAAATGCAAGGATAATTCTTTCTTCCTACTTTACTTGTCCCCTCCTCATGGTGTTTTCACTTGTACTTATGTAGGAGTTTTCATGATCTGCACTACAAAGGGCTGCCAGCACACCAATGTGCTTTCTTTTTGTAAAACAATTGGATAATTCTTCATTTTCATTCAATTTAGCACCTTCAGTAATTACACACTGGAGAAGCAACTTCATATGCAAAGGGAATATGGAACTTTATTCAAGACTTGTCCTTAATAGAGAATTTATCTACAGAAAAAAAAAAGGATATGGAAGGAAAAGAGATTCCAACATCCATCATAATGAATTATTGGCCTCTAAAACTGAACCCACACCATTTCAGGAGACACATATAAGGTCACACACACCAACAGCCCCAAGATGCTCCCAGTGACCCTTGTCTGTGCTTGCAGGGAACTGCAGTCAGGTGCCAAAGCAGTGCACCTGCTCCACTATGGCATTTGAGGTGAATAGTTTGCTTCTGCTAGGAAAGAAGCCAGGCTGGTCAGGAATCAGTGCTGAGTTAGAGCTGAGCCCCAGGGATGCTTGTGAGGAGAACAAGGGACACCAACAGGGGCTCAGCCATGGCTGGAGCTGCCTGCTGGGAGTCAGCAGGCTGCTGTCAACACCTCTCCTCTTGCTGCTGCTCCCTTCATTCCATTTTCCCGTGCCTCTTGCCACCTCTCCCCCTGCCAGCTGCTCCCCCAAAGTGCCACAGCAGCGCTGGGCAGCCTGGCTGGGCAGCCTGGCACAGCTCCCTCCTCTCCCAGGGCTGCCCTGGCAATGGCTCTGCTCTCCCACCATCCTGGGCAGCAACACCTCTGTCCACAGAGCGGCAAAGCTGCTCAGGACCAGGTAAATCAGGTTCCTCAGGCAGCTTTCTTTACATCTCCATTCCTGCTCTACACGGATTTATCGTGCCTGAGGTGCTGAGCAGCAAGATGAAGGGAAGAAGACCAACGTGCTTGATTGTGTGAATGTGTGTCCACTGGTAACAGAAAGATCCCAATGGAATTTCCATCACTTCCCTGCCTAGCTGAGACAAGTCCAACAGCCTGCCCAGAGCCCAGGGGCTTGATATCAAATCCTGAGGGCCAAACCACTTCTCACCCCCTTGTTATGTACTTGAACACCTCTTTGTGGCTTCACTTGCTCCTGTCTGACATTTCTTTCTTCAGCTTGCAGGCAGCACTACCCAGCACAGGGCACATGTACCACCAAAGACTGACAGCAGTGATAACCTGTGCTGGGCCACTGGCAGTATCTTGGGAAAAAAAGAATCCACATTCTCAGTACCATGCAGTTCCTGATAATTAGGCACTTATTAGTATTGGTTACTTATCCTTTCTCATTCAGGAACTCTAACCTGAGCACTCACTCTGACTCAGGGAACTGAGAAAGGACTTGCACATTTTTCTCTCACTGTCACCACGTTTCTCCAGAGCAGGGAACACGCTGGGATCAGCCCCAGCTGACTGCTGCCCATCCACAGCTGTGGAGCCAAACTCCTCTCTGCTGCAGTGACCCCGTGGGATAAGTTTAGAAATCAAGGCAGAATACAGCCACAAGGCATAGAGAAAAGCTCCAAATTTATTCCTGTGTTGAGCAGCTACACTGATGATTAAAGCACCTTAGATTTAAAGCCTCCGCTCCAGCATCAGAGGCAAAGTGGCAAAGGGGAATCCAGATAAAACCTGTTAAAAGAACATCTGTCATCTCAGCAAAATAAATTTCAGAGAGACAGTTCTCTCTTCCCTGTTCCACCTCCACTGGAACTCTCTGGACTTGGTATTTATGACAAGTAAGTTCTGAAGTTAAATGAAAGAACTGCTGTAGTCACTGAAGATGAACAGAAAGTTTTTGGGTGTACAGTGCATGGCCTTGCAGCATTCTCATAGAAGTAGGAATGAAGTTAATGATGTTTTTGTCTTATATCTGGAGGAATGCAGGTGAGTCCCTCAGTGAGGAGAGCAGAGAGCTGCTCTGGCCAGAGCCCAGGGCACTGCAAACCCAGTAACAGCCATTCCAACAGCACAGCTGAGTGGTTTTTCTTGCAATCTCAGCTCTGAGACCTCGCACAGGCCTGACACTGCCCCTCAGGTGTGCTGGCAGGTCCTGTTCTCCTCTGTTTCCTCTTGGAGCAAACACCAGAGCCTCCCCCCGTGCCAGCTCTGTCCTCCCAATGCTGCCAGTGTGCACCACAGCATGCCCCTGGCACAGGGCAGGCAGCCCACCTGGGCTGAGATGTCGTCAAGGAAAAGGCATGGGAAAAAATGGGAATTTTGTTCAAAATATTGAAGCGTGAGGCAGGGATATAAAAATGGGAGATACAACAATATAAAAAAAGTCCCCGTGGCATTTCAGCCACGCAGCAGCTTCAGAGCCCAGAGAGCAGACAGAATCTGAGAATCCCAGAACAACTGGGGTTAGAAGGCACCTCTGGAGATCACCCAGTCCAACCCCCCTGCCCAGTCAGGGTCACCTGGAGCAGTGACACAGGAACGTGTCCAGGTGGGTTGGGAATGTCTGCAGAGAGGGACACTCCACACCCTCCCTGGGCAGCTGCTCCAGGGCTCTTTTTGCCTTTCTAATGCTGAGGTGGAACTTGTTGTGTTTTAGTTCATGGCCACTGCTCCTCATCCTGTCACTGGCACCACCCTCTGACAGCCCTTGGAGATATTTATAGGCCAGCTCCTGCAGTCTCCCCTCATATGAGAGATGCTCCAGAGCCCTCATCATCTTTGTGGCCTCTGCTGGACCCTCTCCAGTAGCTCCTTGTCTTTCTTGAGCTGTGCACAACGTGTACAATGTTCACTATGGGTTACCCGAGGCCTGACCCAGCCAGCCCCACTCTGACCCCCCTGCTCCTGAGGCAGGAATGTCACACACTTCCCTGCACTCACAGGCAACAGGCAAAGGCTGCTTCTGGCTGGGAGCTGCTCCCTGAAACCAGAAGGTCACTTAGCTATGACAAAATGGTTCCAATTAGTCTTCTGTGCTCAAATGGGCTTAGAAAACAAACTCGAGATAGCATTGACCTGGCATCTCAGAGGTGAGTAACCTTTCAGTCTGGCCTGTAACATTAATGGGAATAGATGAAATTGCTACAGTGAGACATGACCCAAAGGAGCAAGTGGCAGCTCACCACTGGCCCCAGCATCTCCATGGTAACACTGTGACCTACGTCTTGTTCCCTTTCTAAGCCAGCAACATATTCCACA
The DNA here is from genome assembly GCA_013398175.1 of Climacteris rufus. Taxonomy (NCBI): domain Eukaryota; kingdom Metazoa; phylum Chordata; class Aves; order Passeriformes; family Climacteridae; genus Climacteris; species Climacteris rufus. The sequence continues at coordinate 324,441 of VZRZ01004920.1, forward strand.
GCAAGTGGCAGGATACACCCACACCGTGCTTGCACAGGCCCGTGCTGGAAGCGGCCAGAAGCCCTCAGAGATGAGATCTCACACCCCTGCTCAGTCCCAAACTCAGGCCACCTACAAGTCTCTCCAGAGCATGGGCTCTTGCTTAAAATGCCACCTCCAGCTCATCAGCACAGGGATACACCAAGAGCAGGGCCAGGTGCACTGCTGGGTCTGTCCTGGGCACGAGGCACATCCTCTAGAGAAACAGGCCAAGCTCATGCTCACCCTGAACCAGGCTCTGCTGGCAGCTCCACAGTCTGAACCCTGGAAGTGGAAGGGCCCTCTCAGAGCACTGAATAACTGCAGCTTTGCTTCGTGGGGGCACAGAGAGCACAGCTCATGGGTCACTCAGCCTGAAGCACCTGTGAAGCCTCCCCTGGGGGTTCTCCAGCCCCCTGGCAGCTCCTGGCAGCAGCAGAAGCTCCTCTGTGCCTGGCTGCTCCCTCCACACACACTCACAGCCCCTCTGTGTGTAGCTGCTCCCTCCACACACACTCACAGCCCCTCTGTGTGTAGCTGCTCCCTCCACACACACTCACAGCCCCTCTGTGTGAGGCTGCTCCCTCCACACACACTCACAGCCCCTCTGTGCCTGGCTTCTCCCTCCACACACACTCACAGCCCCTCTGTGTGTAGCTGCTCTCTCCACACACACTCACAGCCCCTCTGTGTGTAGCTGCTCCCTCCATACACACTCACAGCCCCCTCCAGCCCCCTTGCTCCCTCCACACACACTCACAGCCCCTCTGTGCCTGGCTGCTCCCTCCACACACACTCACAGCCCCTCTGTGTGTAGCTGCTCCCTCCACACACACTCACAGCCCCTCTGTGTGTAGCTGCTCCCTCCATACACACTCACAGCCCCTCTCTGGAAGCAGCCAAAGCCCAGACTCCAAACCAGCAGCTGATCCAGTGCTGGCTCTGCTCCTGGCCCAGGCACAAACTCAGTTTTGCTCCTGCCACCCCTTCCCACTGCCACTTGGCTTGGGGAAGCTCACAAGGGCCCTCTTCTCCTTACACACTCACACTGATGGCTGAAACATCATGCCAAAACCAAATGAAAAACACAAAAATTACTTTTTTGAGCTTAAAAAGAAACTTCTTCCAGTTTCAGGTAACCACCCCTGTGGTTAGCCCTGATGCAAACCAGCAGCCATGCTGGTTTAGCAGGAGCCATGGAGAATTTGGGTCGAGGCCTGCTAGGCAGCTCCTGCCCCAGGCCCATCACCTCTGCAGCATCAAGAACACCTTAAATTTTTTCTCTCTCTCTCTCTTGCTTCCAGAGCCTTGCCCACACATCTTGCCCAGAGCAGTCACAGTGGGCAGCTCAGTGCTGCATCCCACAGTCCCACACTCCAGCAGCAGTAGCTGCCCTTCCAATAACCCCACTGAGCAAAACAGATTTTAAAAGTAACAGGAAAAAAACTCATACAGCCCCCTCCATTTCCTCAAAGGATCCTCGTGTCTGAATCCCTGCTCACTGGGATGCATCACTGCTTTCCCAGACAGGAGGGAGTTTTTCAAAGGCTCTTCTTGCTGTCCTTTTCAAGGTCCCTGCCCCATGCCCTGGGTACCTTTTACTCTCACAGTTCCAGAATATGGAGATAAAATCAAACACTTTATCTCAGTGTGGGGCCTCTGACACCTAAGCTGAAGAATGTCCAAAACTCCATGAGCTCTGGTGAGACTCTGAGTGATTATTTATTCTATGCTTTGCTCTCTGCAGCCTTTTTACACTTCCCTTTCACAACATATCAATCCCTTTCCCCATCTTTCTCCTAAGTCTGTCCCAAGGGACATCCACTTCTGCATTAAGAGGTACCAGAAAACTACAAAAGTCAGCAAAGACTCTGGCAAGAGCCCTGCAGGCAGAATGAACACTGAACATGGGAGATTGCTCTTTGTGGGAACCTTCCCAGACCTTCAGCCTGCATGAATAAACCAGCAATGAACAGAGGCAGGAAGAGAGCAGGAGATGCATCACCACGCTGGCACAGGCTCCCTGCACAGATCCATATCCTGTCACCTGCAGCAGAGTCCAACCCTCCCTTTTCTTTCTAATTCCTCAAAATATCTCAAGTTCCAGGAGAAAAAAATCTGAGTAATCCCAAAGGGACAATTCCTCCATCCTCTGCCAGAAATTCATACCCCATCACCAGGCAACTGCCCTGTTCCAAACGGGAAACAAAGGAAAGAAAACTGTGTTGCCGTCATCCCTGCTGTAACCTCTGAGCAAGAGGAGAGGCAAATGTACCTCCCCAGTCACCTGGAAAACAACAACTTCAGAACAAGACACTGAAGAGTTGCACAGGGATAGACACACACTGTTGAGCCAGGAAGTTCTTGGGCCTCCCATGAGGAAGAATCAGAAGTTGTAACAAACAACAAACGCTCTTCCTCACCTCTTCTCCCTTCACAGACACCCTGCAGTACCTGCAAACCTCCCCACCTCCTGCTGCTGTTCAGCTCCACACCCACTGCCCAGGAAAGCAAGCAGAGCATGAACACCCTGCAATTTCACTGAAAGCAGAAGGCAAACAAAGCCCTGCACATAACTCACTGCTCAGACGTGGCAGCTGGCCTGTCCTGCTGACCTACAATCCCTCTGCAGCTCTGCATTACCACTCCCCAGTTTCTCAAAGACATTCTGCCACACACAAACACACAAGCTCTCCAGAGGAGCCACCAGAATTGGACTCTGGGGTGTAGAAGTTATGACCAAAAAACAAGGTCTTTGATCAGGTGTGGAATGTGAAGTAATGAGGGATGCAAAAGCCATGATAGCATTTCCTTTCCTTGGAGTCAAGGGACTCTAAAGATAAAAAAAGGCAAACCAAACTGGCCATTCCTCAGAGAACAAAGTGCAGCAGAAGTGGAGCAAGTTGGGGCAGTGTCTGCACTCTTGGCACCCCCCCAGGTTGTGGCTCTCCCAGGGCTGCCTGGGCTGTCAGAGCTTCACCCTTCTGCCCAGCAGCTGAACCAGCAGGTAAAGCAGCAAAGGAACTGACATCCCAAAGACTCACACCCAGTTCATTATCTGCATGAGGACTGCCCTCTGCAGGGAGAGAGAAGGGTTCTAGCTCTTGGGTCCACAGAAAAGGAGGATTCTGCCCTTCCCTCCTCCACTGATGCCTTCATTGTCCCACTGATGGCTCTAGCACCTTCCTGCTCCTCAAAAGCCACAACTGTTTTCCCTCATTTCATTAATCAGTGACTTTAAACCTTTCTTAAAGCATTTTTTTCTGGACTGAATCAAGGCCTGCCTCCTTCCAGTCACATTTAGGCCAAAGCCTTCATGCCAGCTCAGTCTGCTGGCAGTGCAGGGAGCAGCTGGGGTTATGACAGCAGAAACAGGCCTGACCCACCAGGTACAGACACTCCTGGAGAAAGCCCAGAGTACTCTGAACAGACACACACAGGCCACCCACACGTGCAAGTGGGAACTCAACCACAGGATGCTGGGTTTGCAGAGCCAGAACGCTGCCCCTGCCTCTCTCACTGCCTTGCTGCACCTCTGCATCTGTGCTTTGCCTCCAGTTCAGAGCAGAAATCCTTCCTTTGTTCCCCTGGAGTCACTGGCTCACAGCTATCCTGCAGCTCCAGCACTCTGCTGAAGCCTTCAGGAACTGGCACAAGTGATCCTGGCATGGAATTTCTGCAGGAAGGAAAGATGTGACTTCCCTGTTATCGGGCTGCTGGGATGAACGACAAGGAGCCAAATTCTCTACTCACAGCATTTTTTATAGGATAGCAACCTTCCTACTGTGGTTATTTATAAAAAAGTGTTGCAGACTGTGTTAAGTTATACAGTGCAGAATTTCAGAGATGACTTAAAAATGACGATTCTTTTTTCTCCTCCCCTCTTCTTCAGAATTTAGAGTAATTTCTAGGGAATTTTATTTCTTTCTAAGTGAATACTTAAAGATCCCATAAGTATTGTGGTATTTTCATGTGTGTCTCTCACTGCTTGATTCTTGCCTGTGGCAACTAAATTCACTAAGATTCAAAAACGATCTCAAGCCTGATACACCAAGGGGCAGTGAGTGAAAAGGCTTCCCTGGAGAGCTTACAAGAATAGAGAGGGCTGAAGTGCTGCTCTGGGGAGCTGTGGCACAGGATCCAGGCCTCACATCAGCTCCACTTCCCTATGGTCAGAGAGGAACCAGGAGCATCCCTAAGGATGAGCCAAACAGCAGATTTTTAAGTGCACATCAGAGAGGGTCCTCGTCCCTGGATCTGATCAGGGCTCCCCAGGCCTCAGGCACCTGAACAGATCTGAAATTTCCCCTTGACTCCATCAGAGATTCTCTGCCTGGCCCCAACATGACCCCACAGGTACTACAAGGGCACTACAAAGTGAGGAGGAGACAACACTTCTCCCTGTTGGAAACTGGGGTGGGGGGCTGCAAAAAGGACTGGCAAAGACTCCAGCAGACGCAGCAGCTGCAGAAATGGCCATGACAAAAGGAACAAAAAAAGAGTTTTGCCATTCTGGGAAGCTCCTGCCAGCCTGTCTCCATGGCCTGTCCAACCCTCCCTTCCTGCTGCCCCTGCACCTCAACTCAGCTGCACTAAACCCCAGCCTTTCTCTGCCCTTCCCTTCCCTTCCTACCACTGTGTGCTGTTCTTAGACCAAATACTGTAAGTAAAGGCTCACTGGAGTTCCTCACGAAAAAAATCCAAGAAAACAGCAGTACATTTTTTAGAGCCCTTCCATTCACAGTGTTAGCTCAATTCAGCCAAGGACAACTTGAAGGTCAGGAGAAGAGATCCAAGAAAAAAGGCAAGGACAGAGCTGGCTGTCAAAGACTGCTCTTGTAGCAAGGGGCATCTCCTGCCTGTACAGGTTTAAACACACACAGCTTACCTAACATTATAACATCACTCTACATTACAAGTTATTTAATAACTTTATCCCCTGCAAAAACAGCTCAACAGTACAGAACAATTTGTTACTTGTTCACACAGGATTTTCTGTGGATTCCACAGGATTTTCTATAGGTTTTGTAGTGAATTTACTGTCTGCAAAATATTTTCTTTCCTCCCAGAGAAGACACAGCCCTGTTAGAAGTCAAGTGAGTTTATCCTCTGCTCTCCTGCCCATCAAACAGAACTCACCATAAGCTGATGGGGCAGTACCTGCATGTAAAACACTGACATTAGCCAGCACATGGGGTGCCCCCATCTAGGCAAGTCTCAGTTTAACCCCTGTCAAAGCAAACCCTGGCAATAAATCCAGATGTTACCTTTGCCAGCAAGGATTCACATCAGTGAACAGAATTTAACTCACCTTTTCTTGTTCTCCAGTGAGAGCAAGACCTAGGAGTGCCAAAGCAGTGCAGGAGCCTGGTGCAGTGCTGAAACTTCTCCCAAGCACAGCAGCTCCAGGGGTGAATTTACAACAGGGCATTTGTCCACTAACTGAACCCATCCCCACAGCCCACCAAGCCTTGGGTCACCAAATGCCTTTTCTCCTCGAGGGCAGCTCCTCCTCCCTCTCTGCTGCCGAGACTCCCACAGTTTATGACACATAAATAAATGCATTTTCATTCTAAGGCTGTTAAGCACCAGATGCAGGCACCATGTTCATGAACAAGGCACGCCAGTTCTCTTACCTGAGCCGTTTCTGCCCTCAGGATGGTTTTGTGACAGGTATTCTCCAAAAGCCCTCGCCGCTCTGTGCGTCCCAGGAGGCAGCAAAGGAGAGAAAGAGAGACATGGGGGATGCTTAAAGACCAAGGAAAGAAGGAACAGTTCAAATCCAAAACACTGCTGTGCTCCTGTCAGCTTCAGGTGACACCCTTGTAAACAAGGTGCCAGAGAAGAGAGGCTTCCTTGTTACACACCAGGATCCCAGTTGTTCTGGTAGAACCTCAGTGTTGCCCTGAGTGTTCCCAAAGGGGGAAACAGAGCTGGACCAGAAGTCCAGGACCAGCTTAGGCTTTAGCTTCTCTTTCAAAAAGCTTCTCTTTCAAAAAGGACAAATAAAATTGAAGTGCACCTGCATTCAATCTGTGATGCACATAGGAATTGGCTCACTGTCTCCAACCCCACCAAGTCGAGCCCCCCCTGGCAGCCCTGGGAAGGAGGCATCTCCATCCCTGAGCCAACCCCACAGCAGCCTCCAAACACTTCCACCTGTGACCCCTCACAGCTCAGATGTGGATGCTCATGCCCAGTTTATCTACCTGAACCCTAAGTTCTCAAGCACCTGCTATGTCAGTATTTGCATTACTGGACAAGCTGATTTGAGAGACACCCACAACCTCCCACAAAAGCAGTTCCTGCTTCCCTGACAGATTCTGGTCCTGTGGATGACCGAGATTTTACTGGAATATATTAAGAATCAACCAAGCAGGGTGAGCTCAACCTTTATCACACATCAAGGCCTACGTAAGAGAGCAAACCTATGAATATTCCAACCAGGGAAGAGCTTTCTGCTTGCAACCCACACAGGAAAGGAGCCCTTGGTCAAGGGCATGCATTCCTTGGAATACAGGAACCTCCAGACTCCGACTGCCAGGACATTTGTAATGTCTTGGTGCTCTGATTGTTCTCTTGTACCCAACAGACCTGTGACCCAGGAGAGCCAATATTAATGCCAGCTTTTCCCCAGCCATCCATTTTCCCCAGATTTGTAGAACAACCTCTCCAAGCTCTGCAGCACCCCAACCAGGCTGAGCTGCCAGTGGGCAGCCCAGGGTAGAGACTGGCAAAGAGGGAAGTGAAACAGCCACCTACCTCCTGGCCAAGCCAAGCCAAGCCAAGCCAAGCCACCCAGAACTGAGCATTCTCAGCCCTCAAGCACATCAGCATCTCTTGGGGAAGAAGATTTGCTGCAACAGGGCAGACTGTCCATACCAAGGCATCACACCCACTGTCCTGCTCCTTCAGAGGTGCTCAGCCTCAGAGCATCCCTCTCCAGTTCCAGCTGCCACAAAAGGCTCGTAATGGCCATTAAATATCTAAGTGGAAAATGGCTTTGACCTCCAAAACCCCTTTCTGCTTTACATATCCCAGCTTGTGCAGCCAGTAGCTTCCCCACTGCTTTTATACACCACCTACCTAAGGAGAAAAGGTTAACAAAGCTACAGTGCACTTCCAGAGTGACTTGGGCTGGAAGGAGTGGGAAGTCCATTTGTCATCCACGGCCAGTAACAGGGGATCAATAAGAACAATGAAGAAAGAGTAATTTAATCTCCCTGGGACTAAATTTCAGCACAGCCAAATGCAAAATGCTTTGGAGCAGCACAGCTGGAGCTGTTCAAGAAGCAAGGTTTAAGATTCTGCATTGTTACAGACTAACAGACAGTGCTGAGGTTTTCCCTGTTTATGGATTCTCACGTGTCCAGTCCCAGGCTGTACCTGCAGACACTGGCTTGGGGTGGCAGCTTCCCTCAGTGCCTAACACTCCCAGAGATGGTCACACAGAGGTTCTGGCACATGGGGAGCTGTATCTCCAGCCCACAATCCCCACTACAAAGAGCAAAGGAATGACCATCGTGGTTCAACCTCAACCTTTCTGTCTGAGCTAAAAGCAGGACTTGGTCCTGGTGCAACACACAAATGCAAAGTTGGGCACTGGAGTGTGGCTCCTTCCGAAAAGTGGTTGAGCCACCATCCCTGGGAGTGAAGATGTGGCACTTGGGGACATGGTTGAGTGGTGGATGTGGCAGGGTTTGGTTTGTGGTTGGACTCATTAACCTTAGATGTCTTTTCCAACCTAAACAATTCTATGATTCTAACAGCAGGCTATTCAGCTGCAAGAGAATTCCTCAGCTGCTCCTGCACTCCATCTCAGAGGTGGTTAAAGCTCAACCAAAGCTGATTTCACACAGCACCAGCAACAGCCTGGCTTTGAGAAGACAGCTGGGCTTGAGACTTCCAAGATCTCCTCCACCAAGATTTCTGAGACTCCAAGGCTTCCCACGGCAATGTCTGTTCTTGCAAGGCATCACCAACACCATTCACAAACAGGGCACGCATTTACACCCTTGGGAAAGACTTTGAAGCTTTTCTTTTGCATCAGCAGTCATTCCATGCAGAAAAAATAACAGTGAGTCAGTTCTCAGGTAAATCCACAGTGAAAGAACATGGTGATTTATATAAAAAATGCTGAAATACGATGATAAATTTAGTCTGTAACTAGTTCAAAAGCTCCACGAGCCCCAAATTCATCTGTCATTCTCTCCATTCATCTCTTTGCCAATGCCCGAAGCTGTTTTGCCTGTCTGAAAATCTGAACCAACGCTTCACCTTTAGCTTGCAAATCACAGCCTCAAAAAACCAGCACCAAGCCCTTCCTATGGGCCAAACTGAAAACTGGCTAACCCAGAGCCAGAGAAGCACTGCTGCCCCCCAGTCCCCCTTGTTCCATGGTGACAACAGTGCCACTCAGAGGAAGAGCCCAAGCTGGAAGGTGCTAAAGTGTCTCTGGAAGGTGCTGCAGTGTCTCCAACCCCAACCCCAAGCAGAGGAGGTAGGAGGGAAGAATCCCAAGTGCCGGAGCTCCCAGAGCACAGGCCATTCCCAGAGCTCTTGTGCAGGCCAGAAGCACAGTCCAGGAGCACAGAGCTGCTCAGAAGTGTTGCTGCAGTTCTGCCCTGACCATTCCACCCCGTGGCTCTCAGAGCGTTCAGGCCAAGCCGAGAGCAAACAAAGGTGGGCAGGCGGGCACAGCTCCCCAGCCACGGCACACAGGGCAATGCTGCCTGCACAGCACGCTGTGCAACGGGGGGTTTCCAGCCAATTACTCCCAAAACCTCACACTAATTATTCTGCCTGTTATCTCAGTGGTTCCATTCCACATTCCTGCTTTCCAAGTGCCATCGGCTTCTCCTTGGCCGTGCCTCGCCGATCTCCCGCAGATGTCTGCACGTGCCCTTTGCCAAGGGGACTCTGATGGCCACACTTGCTCCTTATGCCCACTTTCCTCTTGCCAAGCCTTTTGTGAGCCTTCCCTGCCCTCACTGTGCTCACACTCACCCCCGTTTACCAGCACTTGCTCGGATCACTGATGTGCTATTTGCTGCCTCTGCTTGGCTACCCACTGGCTGGATCAAAATAAAGCCAGAGCAAAATTCAAACAGACAGTAGCTGCTCTGTTCATCCCATTCTTTTCTCTCTCTTTGATCCATGAACACAAGTCACACAATCAGACTTTTCTCTCAGCTCAGCTTTGCCTTCACTATCGCCACCAATGGAGCTCCAGTCTCCTCACGCCATCGGATGGCACTGGACATAAACCCCTTCAGCTGGGCTCTGAGCAGACAGAGAGCCCTTGGGATAATTTAACTGGCAAGAGAGGAAAAAGAAAACTTGTTTCACATCAATGAGATGAAGTACAAGGTGCCTTACAGCACCACGGGCCGATGAGCTATAACCCTGAGTGTGTGACACTGCAAAAGCTGCATACAAATGAGCAGGTAGCACTGAGAGGTGATCAGCTGATGACATGACAAGTTTAGCCCTGACTCATCTGGAGACAGGTTTTCATTTTAGTGGCAGATCAGACCTGCATGTCACACAGCCAGCACAGCTTGATTTAACAAAAGGACATCAAGCAGGGACCAGGGCTCTAGCACGCTGTGCTGCTCGCTCTAACCAGCACGGACAAGGCTCAGAAAACAGCAGCATTTCCTCCAGCATTCCATCAGAACGGCTCCAGGGAGGGAGGGATGGGGCAGCACAACACAGGCAGCAAAGGCAGCTGCCCCTCTGGGGGTATTTTTCAGTACTCCCTGTGCCTCAGATGTCAGAGCTGCGCTCAGTCTGGAAGGGAACTGTGAAGAAGTGCAGACAGTCTAGACATAGATTTGCTGGAAGGAGCAGAGCCGCCAAATAACAAAGATCTCAATTACAATGTGATAAGCACAGAATGGCCTTCATGTCTCTGAAATAATCACATCAACAGGATAAAAGCGGCCTCGATGCACACGAGCAGCTATGAGAAATGGATGCACATAAATTTACCAAACTGACACTGAAAGGAGTGAAGAAATGTGGATTGAAACACTCAAGAGATACAGGAAAGACCTCAGATAACTCCATTTAGAGCACAGCAACAAGCGAAGCAAAACCTGGACTATTCAAGGAGTATTACATGAAAAAAATAAAGAACACCCACCACCTTCTCGTGCTCCTTTAGAAGTAATGCCCAGAGGAGCTGCAGCAGGAATCTGTTGTGACAGCATCTGACAGTGCTGCATCTCAGGCAAACAGGAGAGAAGAGACCTGCATCATCAGGACCTACGTCCTCCTACAGCAGCAATCCTGCTCTTGTCACCAAGCAGAGAAGGGAACACCTCCAGCATATCCACAGTTAACAGCTCAGTCATTAAAGACTCTTGACACCTACGTTATTTAAGCCTAATAGTAACAATACCCTGACAAAAATCAGTTTTCTAAAATATCTGTGTAGAGAAATGGTAGTTGGAAAATGTTCATTTTAAAATTCTCACTCTCAAGAAAAGGAGACTGGATGTCAGCAATGGATCTTAGAGACCCCATAATCTTGGAGCAATTTATAATCACAAAGTTTGGACAGGAGGAGAGAGGAAGAGCACGAAGAAGTTAAAAGAGAAAGGCAATCAAAGAGACAGTTCATACCACTCACCAGAAAATTCACAAGCAGAAGAAAATAATCTAGACTCCATGAAGAAACCCAATCTAAGCCAAAAATCACTCATGCAACCAGAAACCTGGGATGAGGTACATGGTCACTTACCTCTGCCTTTCGTCAATGAAAAATGTACCCTTTCACAGCAAGTGATGACGTGGGCAAAGCCACGGCACTCATCCCTCTGACAAGCAGAGAGGGACTGAGACCAAATTCTTCTCTGTCTGTGGGCTATCTCAGACGTGATGCCAAGGTCCTGAAATTGGGCAAGATGAACCACACTCTCAACTCAAATATTTCTTGTGCTAACTACAGCAAGTAGAGATGGTTCTGGAATTGGTTCTGGAACACCCAGCAAAAGCCTCATGTCTGTTTATTATTCTGTAGGTGTCAAGGCAGCAAGGGCAAAGAGAGCTTGTTTCTAAGGGCTTTGGTTCATCTGCACCTGGGAAAAGTTCTAAGGAAGGCCAAGGAGCACGGATCAAACACCCCCAGCCCTGGAGAGAAGCTGCAGCCGCCCCAGGAGCAGCAGCCCCGGCGCTGTCAGCGGAGGGGCAGCACCAAGGTCGCCGCTCAAGGACAACTGCGTCATCCCTGCCTCCAGCACCCAGGAGCTGCAGGGCAATGAAAGCACTCACAGGGAGGGACAACCCAACGGGGAGATCTGGATCCAAGCCCTTCAGAGGTGATGGGAGCAGCAGCACCCAGCACAGCCCCTCCGGTGTGCGCGCAGGGGATCGGCGCAGGGCGCTGCGTTCATGGGATCAGCACTGCGACTCCCCAGGGAGAAGAGCCCAAAGGGACCCTCAGAGACCAAAGCCAGCAGCATCCTGGGTGCTCTCCACAGTGCTGGCACAGGGCAACCATGTCATTACTTTGTAAGAAGCTACTTGAAAGACCTAGCACATGACAAGCTGCATGGAGCTTAATTAACTCTCCTGGGACAGGAGACTTCCTGAGTTGCTCTGCAGAAGTTTCATTTAAGATCTACGGTGCCTGCAGCTCCTGCTTGGATCCCATTACTCACGCCAGCAAAGAAGCCCTGCTCCTTGCTCAGTGAGACAGGTGTGCACACACACTCCAGCCACACACCATAAATACGCATCGTGGCCGCTTGGACATGCAGCGGAATTCCAGGAGATGACTTTTCTCTCTAAAGAGAAGTCATGAGAAATAGGAACAGGGCAGAGGACAGAAGATGCAGAAAAGCAATCCCAGGGCATCTCCTTCTGCAGCACAAGAACAGGATCCCCCAGCTGCCTCCAGCCACGGGCACATGATCATTGCAGCAGTGCCACCCACACGGTGACCCAAGTGGCCAGCCCTTGGGGGGTGGACAGACCAGGCTGTCTCTGTAGCCTCATCCAGTGTCCTGCAGAGCCCCTGCTGTAGATAAGGACACGGGAGATACATGGAAGAGAACACAGGGCAAAGCAGAGGAGCTGTGTGTGAAGTGCTCTGGGAAGCCTTTCAGCAGGTAGAAATTCACCACTGTAGAAATCCCAAGCATGGCAGAGCCCCTGGGAGCAGGGACTGAGTCGTGCCTGGAGCAGCAGGATGGAGGCACATGGACAGCACTGGTCACCACCAGCACCTTCTCCATGCAAAGGGGCACTGCAGGGAGCCCCTCAGCAAGTGCTCTGTCCTCCTCAAACACGTTTTGGATCAGGAATTTCTAGCACAGGCATCAACAGGGAGACACAAAAAAGTACCTGTCCTGTGCCATGGTCTACGTGACCAGACACTCCTCAAGGACATTATGTTCCCCAGCCCAAGTCCACTCATATCTTTTGTGGTCAAACCGACTCAGCTGGCACCACCCAGGGACACCTCAGAGCCCACACAAACCTGTACCTGCAGCTGGTCAGTAGTTAGAGCAGGTATGGAGCAAACCAGAACTCCAGAGGCACCTCCTGGACTCCACACAGTTGAGACAACCTGAGTGGCATCTGCCCACCCTGGTGTAGGCTAACAAGTCATTACGTTCAAAACACATTCGTCGCTCCCAAACACCCACACTACCACTTGAAATCTTACCAATTACTGAGTATGCTGTTTGTGTGACTGTCTAATCCCACTCCCAGAATCCCATCACAGCACTTATGGTGCTTTACACGTCATTTCTGTACAAGCACCTGGTTGACATCACCACAGAGAATCCCACTCCCAAATCTCTGAATGCCACGGAAAGCACTCAGGTTTTCATTACTGGCTATGGACAGGGTGCAACAAAACGCGGGGAGAAGTTGCAGTCTCTGCCTGGAGAGCTTTCCCTCGAGATACTCCAGACTTTGAAGGATAGATTTCCTTACAACTCAAACAGATGGCAAGATACAGACAGCTTTGCGTGTCTTCATTTCGAGCCATAAGACTTCTCTTTCCGCCCAGCACAGCAGAGATGCCGTAATGCTGACTTACAGAGAGAGGTGACTGAGATACCTCAGCAACACGGATTGAGCCCTACACACGACTCCAGCTTATTCTAATGCAATTTTGTCTAACAACACAAAGAAGGTGTTACATAATGCAGCTGAAAAGTTTATTTCTCCCCAATTTTCCCCAGCTGCAAAGAGCCAGCCTAGCAGGGACAGTGACAGACCGACCCCCTTGGCAGAGCTGTGCTGTAGGAGCAGCTAAAAAGCTGCGCCAATGTCCCCAAATAGTCACCGGATGGTTTTTGTGACACTTGCACCGCAGCGTGGGAGCAGGGTCCTTTTATCTGGCAAAGGGCACTGAGGCAAAGCTCATCTGGGACAGCTTTTTACACCTAAGTACAATTAGGCAGCCAATATATATTCTAAACTCCCCCGTGTTTGATACTGAAAAGCACTGGGATCAGGCAGTGAGTGAAATGCTACGCTGTAGGACAAGCAATATAAAACCAGAACAGGCACAAAATAGAACCCAAACCCCTTCACTGCTCCGTGTAGTGGCTTGGGACGCTGCCGGGGAGGGCAGCCGTGGTGGTGCAGATTTTCACAGGGCAGTTTTTCCACTCAAAGGAGCGAGACCCCTTGAAGGAGGCTGCTGACTTTGCCCTCGGACACGCAGACGGCGTTTCAGCCGAGGAGAAACCGCCGGGCGAACTGACCGCGCTCCCGAATCCCCGAAGATCAGAACGATCCATCCCTGACAAATCCACTTCCGACACGCTCCTTGCCAGCCTAGCAAATAAAACCTGCGGGCGCTGTGGCCGGGCGGGCGGCGGGGACGCCTTTGGAGACAAGTCACCCCTCCGGGAGGCTGAGGGTCCGCGGGCGCAGGGCAGCGCGGCCGCCCGCTGCCAGCAGCGAGAGCGCGGCTGCTCTGGGGGGACCGCGGCAGCCAGCGAGGGGGACCCACGGGCAGGTGCCATTTCCCCAGCCCCGGGATGGCCCTGGGGACAAACCGCGGGTCGCGCCCGCACCGCTACCTGGGCTCGTCCCGCGGGTCCCGGGGGTGTCCCCAGCCCGGCACGGCCCCTGAGGCGGCCGGGGGCGGGCAGGGTC